>JAOXNR010052839.1:0-15532 GCA_028571225.1 Parsonsia alboflavescens | reverse complement strand
TATAATCATTAGATTGAAGAATCAATTTTGTTTTATTTAAAGAAGAGTGCAGAGACAAATCTCAATATAATACTAAGAGACAATGTCTTAAATATGGAATCACACCATAAGGTAAGATCGTTTATCAATAATTGTAGTAAACATTGGATCTTGATCTTCTTTTTTCTAATCAGGGAGCTAAGATTCAATTTTGAGAATTGATAGGATGAATATAAGGTTACTCTTCTTTCTTAAATAAATACTTTTTTTTTTATATATAAAATTTCATTGTCATTTGGTTTCCAATTTCACACTTTGAAAGTTTTGATTCCTAACCTTCTTTTTGAATTGGCCTTTTTGCATTTTGTGCAAAATTTAATATATTGGAGATGGATCTTAATCCCCCTTCCTCACTGTAGGAGGCATATTTAATACCTGCGATGAGGGAGTTGGTGCTCAGAGGTGGTCGGTATATTTTCTTTTAATATGTTTATTATAACCTTGTTAATTTGATCCTTTTTTAAAGAATTCGATATCCAGATCAAAATATCCAAATAAAAATTATTTTAAGATTAAAAAAGTCAAAAATAAAGTGTAAGGACCAAAATTTCGAAAAGGGAAACGGTTGAATCCAGAAACATACAATTACTCTATTATAATATTATTTTCTTTAGATGGTATGAATCTCATATTTTACTTTTGATATTATAATAAAAGAGTTAAATAGATTTTTAGAAAAATATTTTTAATAAAATAAATCAAAGATGAAATATTCATTTATGTAGAATTTAATTCATTAATTAAATTTAAATAATTTTTTAAAATTTAAAATTTTTATTTTTAACAACTGTTTTAAATGTGTCAAACAAATAGGTCACAAAGAATTCTTATAATCCTGAAATTGAATATCTGAATATTTTTTAAATTAGTTAAAATTTTTATTTCAAATTAACCCAAGTAATTTTCTCAATTTTTTTCTTAATTTATTTCTTCCTCTTCGAAGTTATTTAATCAATTAATAAAGGCAAAATTGATAAATTAAATAAGTCAAATAGCTAATATTTGTCTCAAGTTAAAATTGAAAACTGTGGAAGTATATTTGTTTTGCTATTAAAATATGCAATACCATTTTTGTGTTTCCTTTTTTTTTTTTAAACAAAAAATTGTGTAGGTTTTCATTAAGATAGAGTGAACTAAATTCAACTTGAACTTACTGCATATTTTAGTTTTGATGAGTTGCATCTCCTAACGGAACAATCGAGGTACGTATGGGAGTCAGATCCAGACATCGCCAGGTAAAATTTCTTTTTTTAAAAAAAAATTTTTTATAATCAAATTATTTGTTCAATTTCGAGCTTGAAAACATGCATGCATATGGACTAGCTACGTAGCCTAGTCAATTGACGTAGTACATAATATTCATATAGAGATCCCTAATTAATTTCATTCAGGAAGAAACAATCCAGAAAGATTGTCCTGAAGAACGGGTTTCAAGTGATGATCATCATCCGGGGAGGGTTTCCAGTGGCGCTTTCTCTGATTTATGAACCAGTTGTTTATCTGCTTTTGATCTAAGCCTGTTGCTTCTGCCAGGGCTGCCTTGTCTGCTTCCTGTACCATCCCACCGATAATTAATTAGAACCTTGTAATTAACAAATCATGCATCATTAATTAATTACCTGAAGTAATACTAATTAGTGAACACTAGCTAACAGAAAGATGAATCTTACCGTTGGATAAGGCCAGTGGCAGTGAAGAGTCCACCAATGTTGGAGAAGATGCCTGGCATCTGTGGGTAGCTTTCCCTTTTTCTTCCTCTTGGAGAATTCATGCCTCAGGGAACCTATGTAACTACCGTATTTTCTCAACAGTTTGTCCTTAATTTCACAAACTTCAGACGATTTTCCATTATTATTACACTCTTCTGCTTCTGCTCCTGCTCCACTACTTGTATCATCCCCATCTTCATCACCTATATATACATAGGAAATAGGATTATTAATTTCTTGAAATACTTTTCACTATAATATATATGTTTCCCAAAAAAAGAATTAAAATGCTAAGTTATATATGTAAGGTTAATTTTTCTTACATTATGGGCCGGATATTATTAATTTTTCGACTCATAATTAGGGTTCAATATAATAGAGAAAGTATAGAAAATTAAGATAAAAATGAACGGCTTACTTACTTTCTAACATCGCCAATCATTCAATAAATCATTTAAAGAAATTGAAATTTATTTTAGTCACAAAATCGTACGACCAACTCTATTAAATAACCACTTTAATGAAATTAATAATATTATAGGCCAAAAAATTCAATTCATTTCAAGAAATAATTGAAATGTCCTCTCTCCCACCCAAAAAAAAAAAGAAAAATGGGCATGGCAAACTAACCACTTTATCGATCTACTAACAACTAATTTAACCACCAAAGACAGATGCATGCTTTAATCTTAATAAGAATGAGCACGAGTGCAACTTTTCTCTAAAAATAGATATTAAGGCCATACTATATCAATCATCCAAGTACACCTTCACCTCATAAACTATTCCATCAAACTCACAAAAGTAGTGTGATTCGGACAAACACAAGTACTTGGGACAGTATTCCCATGTACATAAAAGTGATCAACAGCATAAAAGTAAGTAACAGATCAGAAAATAAAATGAGAAGTCAAGCACTGATGCGAAAGGGAAGACAACAACGACAACAGATCAGTCTAACGTTTGTATGTTAAAATTTCTCTTGAATCTGCTGCAGCCATGATATCACGTGCTGCTAAGCCAATGCAATAAGATTCCTTTCTGGATATATCATGTCTTTATTCTTTGATTCGATGATGTTGATTTAGAATATATTAAAACCCCCCAGGAAAAGGGGTATTTGCTTTCAGTTCTTAATTAAGGATCTTGATGTGAAACGAGTAATTTTTTCCAGAGACTACTTTTTTCTAAAAAAATAAAAAGCATAATATATCTCATCCCTTTTCTCTGTACCATACACTCGGTAGTACTCATATATATATTAGAACCTTCCCAAGAACAAATGAAATGATCTTTTCTGTATATACCTTTTTCTTTTTGAAACATGAAATGGACAAACACAACCAGTCCAGTCATGCATGTGAATAGAATATTTCAAAAAAATTTATATGCATTGATCGTGACCATATTATCATGATGACTATAGCTATCCAATGTTTCATACCTTATAACTAAATTTTAACATTTATTTATGATTATATTTCATCGCAAAGTATGCATATATTTGATAAAGAAATGATTATTCGTTATCAAGAGATGACATAAGCTACGAAATATACATTATGAGTAAAGATTAGTAGTTAATTGTCAATTTTTTTGTAGTTGATCTGATCTCCTATATATCCGTGAACCAAATCTCAGAGAGTAGGCCTGGAAGAAATTTTGTGGATCTGTATATGTATGTTTGTGTGTGTAATTGCAATTAATTTTCCAGTTCTTGAAATTAAGAATTGCAGTAACACATGGTGGTGATGAATGAAGGACCAATAACTGAAAAAAGGTTGTAGACAAGGGATGTTGTTTTCCAAGCTGTTTTATAGTTCTTTACAGCTTATTTAAGCTCTGGTTTATAATCCATTGTCACTAAATATATGTCATTTTAATTAACTTTTATTGTTACAAATTATAAGTCATTTTAAATAGTGTGCACATTCTTTAAATGGATGATTCGAGAATATGTTAGCAAAAAAAAATTTTTAATTTTTACAAATTGACGATTGATGACTTAAATTTAGTAATGGACGGGAGAGAGTATATCACACACCCCAAAAACTTCTTTTTCTTAAATTTTAATCAGCACAAACCCTTTTATTGAGGGGATGGATATGTGAGAAAAATGATTGGTTGAACATTTCTATGTTTATTTTTGGTGTAAAATTTACTGTCTTTGAAAGATCAAATCAATGAACAATATAGGGATAAGACTTGGCCGGTTAGCACTTTTCCAAAGTTCTGAAACTATATAGAGAAGGGTATACCAATGACTGTAAAAATTACTGTAAGCACAAGGCAGAGGCTAGGATCTTTCTGCATATACATACCCCCACTACAGTGTGCATGTATAAAGTACTCTTTTTATATTAAAAGTTTATAAACATTTCCACAATAGATTTAAATCTACAAAAAGATAGCAAAGCTTAATTCCAAGATATTCTTTTCCATGAAATTTTATTACTATAAACACTGCTCTTTGTTTGTTTCTATTCTGTTAGAGCCACACTTAGACTTAATTAGTGAAGTTAATTGGAAATCCCTTATTCATTAGTCCATTTAAATTGTGTATATATTTTGGAAAGTTCACATAGTTGTTTTGAATTAATTCCTAAATATTTTTGGTCAAGTTATATTGGAAAGTCCATGTACTCGACCCAATAATCATGAGAAACAAAGTATTAGTAGCTAGTTAATTAGAAAAATTAATCTTAAGCACAAAATCCCATGAAATGGATTATATAATATGTAAAAATAAATGCCTATATATATATATTATAATAAAAAGTGGAGTAGAGAGAAGAAACCAGCAGTAAGGGTTGTGGCAGCCTTGTTGTTGTTGCAGAGATTGTGAAGTTGTGATTCTATATTGCCCAGAAAAGCAGTTGCTTCATTGTATGGCTTTTCAAGATCCAACTTGTACTTGCCCAGCAAATTGCAGTAATTTTCCTTTAATTAATTTGTTGGATGAATGGAAGAATTAGAAGCACGCATCATTTTCAGCATATGTATAGCATTATATATAACAGGTAAAAAAGAGATGGGATTGAGAAATAGAAAAAATTGAAAGTTCAACATAGAAATAAACCATGAATTCATCAAGCTCGGGATCTCGGCCGACGCTGCAGTAAGATGGTGTGGTCTTTTGACCGGAAACATCATTTTCTTGGACAATTTTATCTAACAGATTGGCCATCTCCGGTGGTGCACCAACCTGACAAAAGTAACAAACACAACATCCTAAAATGTCCAAAAAAAAAAAAAAAAAACTAATGAAGATAATCCCATGATACAATTTGGACTGATTTAGCTTACATTATATTAATTTCTATTAACTATGTGTATTTTCAAGCTAGCTAAGACCGGACAAAAAAAAAGAAAGAGAGAAACCCTAAAAGAAAGTAACTGATTTTATGTGTTTATCACTCTGCAAACTACTATTCATCCACGAGCTAGAGTTATGAAAAAAGGGTCTTTGGGAATAATCCAATAACAGTATACTATCAGAAAAGAAACAGCTAAAACACTCCAGATTCAAGGGAAAGTTTCATTTTTCTTAATTTTTCAAACTTCTTCCTTTTTTCACTATGAATATGTGGCAACCGAAAGAGAGCTAGCAAGTAATTAAAGGGTTTTTTTTTAAAAAATGAACTATATATAATTTTCCTGCAGTTGCAAATTAAAAGAAAGAAATATAATTAAAAAAATATATTCATACCTTGTGGAAATTGATGTAAGAGTGGAGTAGGTTAGAGTAGAGAGGATGAGAAGAAATTTTTTCTCTGAGCATAGCAGTACTAGTAGTAGAATTACAAGTAGTAGTACTGCTCTCTTGATCTTGTAAAGAAGAAGAAGAAGAAGAAGATCCACTACTGGTAATTATTTTCTGATGATAAGTAGTAATATTAGCAGCGGGAGGAGGAATATTATTGTCATCATGAGATATTAAACCTACAGAAGATATTGTTGATGATAACCATGGATCAGACCTAATAACAAAAGCCTCATGATACTCCTCCCCAATAATATTATTATCCTTCAAATTATGATGATCATGGCTATAATTATAATTAGGATAATAATCTTCTGCAGATGAATTACTTGAGGGAATCACTAGCCCACAAATTTCCTCCATCATTAAACAAACGAAAAAACAAGATTTAACAAGAAAGGGCTTGGACCGGATCAATCGAAAGAGGAGTACAGATCGAACTGATAAGCTGAAGAAGGATTGTGGAAGTGAAAGTGAAGAAAACCTTAATTATTAGCACACCAGCAATTGAAGTTGAAGCCCCTGAGAAAGAAAGAAAAGGACTTGTCTCTTACTTTTTTCTACATTCTGCAGCTGAGGAATTGTTTTAGCAAGTGTGTGCGTGAGCCACCGCCTCTCTCTCTCTCTCTCTCTCTCTCTCTCTCTCTCATATTAAATGATTTATTTTTTTATTATGAACTGTTGAAAAATGAAAGTCTCATTTGCTAATTAAATTAGATAAATTTTATTAAGAAAATTAACATTGTAATTTAAAAATGCATTGAATCTAATTTTGTTTTAAAAAAATTCATGTAAATTAAATTAGGACATTCAATTCTAAATAAAGAGGTTAGTAATTATTATTAATTGAATTGAATTAAATATAATTATAAATTAAATATTAACATATGACTTAATCCATTATATTATAAAAAATTGAAGAATAATATATATATAAATATATATATATTTTTTATTCTATTTTTCATATTCTTTTTGTCTAGAGTTTTTTTTTTAAAATTTTTTTTTACTGAGAGTTTAAGAATAAATTATTTTCTTTAATATTAAGTGTTTTGTTTCCATTTCTCATATAGTTTGTTTCTTGTTTTTACTTTTTAAATTATATTTGGTCTTTATAATTATTAAGAACTAGATGAATGCCTGCACAATGTGCGGTGTCTATTATGTTATTTATAAATTAAACATATTAGATTTTAATTATTATTATAATATTATTTATTAATTTATATATACATATATAATAATATTTTTTTAGTGATATTTTAATTATTTTTTAATTTATTTTTGAAGTAACATTGCAAAAACTTAAAATGAATTTTACATTTGAATGAAGATTTATGATACAATCCTTTAATTATATGAGTTATAAATAATATATACATATTTAAAACTTTTTTTTTTTTTTTACATAAGTTGTTTGAAAAAGGGTATTTTTCCCTTATAAATAATTTGGTCATATCAAATTATAATTTTATTTTTAAAATTTTTATTAAAATTTCAAAAAGAAGCTATAGGAATTGAAGAGTCTTTGAGTAAATATTATCTTTCTTAGTTATGAATATTTCTTATTTTTATACAAAATTTAATAATTTTATAGAAAAATAAAATAGTCAAAGGAAAATTTTAAAATTAATAGATAAATAAGAAAAATGCTAGAAAATGTGAATGAGGAAAAGGTAAAAATGTGAGAATTTTTATATGGAAAAATATTTAATAATTTATTTAAAATAAATTAAAAATATCATATTTCTATGGTAGCTATGATTTTTTCCCCCATTGATTTAAAGTAATATTAATATATCTTATATATTTCAAGAGGATTTTTTTTTTTTTTTTGGTTTTTTGAGAATTTGAAGAGTCTTTGAATAAGTATTATTTTTATTAGTTATGAACACTTCTTGTTTTTTTATATAGAATTTAATATTGTTATAGAAAAAAAATCAAAGAAAAATTTAAAAGTAATAGATAAATATGAAAAATTCTAATGCCTCCAAATCACCAAATCATCTGATTTGGAGTATCCTGATGAGCTGACTTGTTAACGTATAAGCAGATGTATTTGCTTTTATATAGTATACATGATATGATATGTAAGATTTAGAAGTTGAGAAAAATGATAAAGAGGAAAAAATTTCATCAATTGAAATGTATTTTAAATTGATTGATATAATTAAGAAAATTATTGCTTAAGATAGACACGTAGAAGATTTCCATGATGAAAAATGCTAATTAACTAACATAAAATGCGGCAAGTTTAGTTTAATTATACTATGAACTTTATACTTTTGCCTTGACTTTAATTATACTATGAACTGTATACTTTTGCCTTGTTTTAAGCAGTATCTTTTTCGTGGTTGATATAATGTAAGTACAACTTTATCATTATGGTGCCTTAGTGGAAATTTCTTTGCAAAAATTTATGAACAAAAAGGTAAAGATATGAAGATGCTAATTAGTGCCCGTTGAACAACCTTGTCTCCTTCATTTTGATTTATAATGAGGCATCCTTTGACCAGGTACATGCATATCAACGGGCTCACGATGTCATGTTGTACAATTGTATCATTTTTTATTATACCAATAAAAATTTAACAGGTGTCCCTATATAAAAGATCAAATTCTCTTAGGGTTTAGTTTTGGTTTGTTACGTTTTAATATATTACAAGATAATAATCAAGGCTATAAATATGATTTTTATTAATATTTCATTAGTATAATGAGAAGTGACACATAAACATGTAATAGATCTGATCCCATATCTATATGATCTTTGTTTGAAAATGGTTTGATTAAAAATTCAAGTGTATTTGATTTTTATAAAATTGATCACTTTAACTTTCTCACTATTACAATTAATAGTGTGATCTTTAGGTTAGCTCGTATCTTCTAGTACACATTTAAATGTTACTTTTCATTACATCAATAAAAATTTAATATATATCTTTAAAAAGATTAAGTATTCTTAGAATTTTGTTTATTCTTATTAAGAATTAATATATATATATATATATATATTTTTTTTTTATATAACAAAATGATTAAAATACATGGATAAAATTTTTACAGATACAATAGAGTGGAGTGAAGCACAAATATGGACCAACAAGACTCGAAGCCCTTTAAGTTATAACTCCTTAAATTAATATATAGAAGTAATTAAAGATACTATATATATTAAAAAATTATTTATATTAGGAAATAAATATTCAATAATCTATGAACATTTAAATATGGATAGATGAAGTACATAATAGAAGCTTAGCCAATATATCTTTTTATTATAAATATCCGTATTCATAGGGATCATAAGATAATCCTTCTAAAGGGCTCCTCTCCTTCTATTATACAATTATGTATAAGTTATACTCATGAAAATTTAATACGTATATCTAATAAAAAATCAAGTTCTGATAGTATTAGTTTAGTTTATCTTTTTATCTTCTAAATTCCCACATTATAATACTAATTTTTATTTGTAATTTATCTTTTAACTACCAATATATGCAGATTTTTATAAAAATTATAAAATCATCAATAAGAAATGATTAATTAATTAATTATTATTTTATAAGTCAACTAATTAATCTTTAGGATATAAAGTGACAACGAAAAAATAATGAGGATTAAAAATACATAATTTTCCAATATGGTGTGAAGATAGAAGTATGTTTATGGAACTCATACGAAAAGACCGCCAATTCTGAAAAAAAAACCTTTAACGGTCACTAGGTTGTCAACGCTGGTGCTCGCCGTCCCTGAGTATTGCACGGTGGAGAAGTAACCACCGCTCACGGCTGCACTCGCGGCACCTGCCCTCGATAATCTCCTTCCGACCATCGACTTCAGGGTATGTGTCCGTCATCCTTGTTTCGTTCCCTCTCTCTCTTTGTCTCTATCTGTTGTTCTTCAATGTATTCCATTAAGGTCCTGCTATTCTATATGTTATGAAAAAATGAAAATGCTTCTGTGTACGATTCTGGGTATTTCCTGGTTTAGCTTCTTTCTCTTTGTAGTCTTTTCTACATTTAGAATCTCTTCATCCCTTTTCTCCTCCATCACTAGGGGTTGTTTGGTGGTATTCTGTGTGCTTTTGTGCATGAAAATGCAATGATTAATCAACTCTTTTTTCTTATTTGGCTTGTTATGCGAATTCTAAAGAGGAATTGTGTGTTTGCTATTTTAATTCGTGGTTTTGAGTTAAGCACATAATTTGTTTGGTGAAATGCTTAAAACAAGTTTAATCCTCTTCCCTTTTTCGTTTATTCATAGTGGTTTATAACTAGTTTTTCCTGCTGCTAATCCAAGCGTCAACGGAATTACATGCAATACTAATTTTTTTTTAAAATGTTGTGTATATTGTATAGAATATAATTTTATATCTCTAAATTTAGCATAACTATTCTTTTACCCAGTAGAAAAATTGTTTTAGATCCTTCCAAATTAACATTTTGAATCAAGTTTGGAGAAATGAATAACTCAATTGTGCATTCTCTTTTCTTTTAAATTTGCATTCTGTTGCCATATAGCACCCTCATTTTTTTCCTCCTCCTGATCCAAGCTCAGATTTTTGGGGGCAGTTTTGTTTTTCGAGGGAATTCCTGTCTGCCATGGACCTCCCATGATTATATGTTCTGGAAAGGTTTTTCTCTTTTTCCGCTTTCCATCATTTACCAGAATGTATTTGTATTTTCGTCGTGACTAAAAACTTGGGTTAATTTTTCTTTGTTTCTTTGCTTTAGATTAGTTTCCTTTTCTCTGTTTTGTTTTCATTATTGTCTTAGAGATTCTTTATCCCCTTCGGTTATCTTGTTTTCATCAATACAATAGTTTGTTTTATTTCTGAAGTTTGATCTTCCGGAATATGGGGTTATTTCACTTAACCTGCAAATGATAAAATAATCTTTCAATAGATAAAAAACAGTTGAAAGAAACTTATGTCTTGAAAAAAGCCTCTCGCAAGCTTTGCCTGCATCAAAAGAAAAGGCATACCCTTTTCTATGATTTAGTGTATAAGTGTTTATGCGTCTTTGATTTGTCTCCGTATCTGTATATATGTATATTTCCCAGAGAAACAAACCTTTTTCATGTCTATGATCACAAACCCATTCAACCTTACAAATTTTTTAAAGATATAAATATATATATATATATATATATATATATATATATATATTTCTTTGTTGCTTCTTGATCAAGTTTTACTTCTAGCATAACTTTTTCCACTATCATAACAAGTGTGTTTCTGTGCATCGATGAAATTCTTTTGATTGTGAATGCAAAAGAAAAATGAGACATTGCTCATATTTAAGTCTAAAACAAAATGTTCATAAGAGTCATAATCTTAAGTTCTGTACAAGGAGTGTATTCCATAAAAATAAGCAGAGGAAGACTTACATTCTTTACCCCTTTCACTTGTTCAGGTTTGACATATATATGGATGTTGCAAATTGCTATTTAGATGGCAATGCTGATGCCGTGGAATTTTGTCCCCACGATTCATTTCACAATGTTCTTGCAGCAGCCACATACACATTACAAGAGGGTGATCAGCCTAGTCGATGTGGTAGCATATCACTCTTTCATATAGATGCTCAGTTGGGCCAGCTTGAATTGAAACATCGAAGGGAAACATCTGGAATTTTTGATATAAAGTGGAGCCCAATTGGGGGAAATGATTGGCCTTTGCTTGCTCAAGCTGATGCTGATGGTTACCTGAAGATTCATAGATTAGCTGGATCACCCAATGGTATGCTCAAGTACTAATTTGTTCTTCTCTTCTCTGGCAATGCAAGTTAAGTTAGTTATCTCTTTGAGTTGAGCTTGGTAGTGCATTCGTGAATTATTCACCATTTTTTTTTTCCTGAAGGAAAATCAATTGTCTCAAACTTGCGTATATTAAGATGAAAAGTAAGAAGGCAATGCACCTGCTATGCTGGAGTGCATTTGATTTTAAAATTTGAGGGATTAAGTTGAAATATTAACATCAAGTATTGGATAATTTTTAATTTCCATATCTGAAGTGTGCCTTACTGGCACATCATGCTTTCCCGTTTGTTATCTTTATGGTCTGCAGGGAAAAAAGTTTATCAGATAATGCTGAAAATTTGTTCCTTGTTTACTTGTCTCTTCAAAAAATTTACCACTTCACCAATTTATCAGAATAAGAAACCAGAAACTGATGTAGATATAATTTCCATCTTGTTCTTAGTTTATATTTGGAACTTTGAATGAAAAATCCTCTTATTTCCTAAAGTCTATTCTTTCAAATTCACAACCCCACGCAGCAGGCTCTTAATGAATTCAGGTAATCCAGTTCCATAGATTGTAAGAATGAAAATTTTCAATCATTGATAATCTTGAGGACTTCCTGAAAATGCACCAGGTGAATCAGAACTTATGTCCACCTTGAATTTTGATTTTTATTGGGTTCTGACTTTGTTATTAGTGCCTTGCGTGCGTTAAATTTTGAAAGATACATAGAGAATTTTATGTCCAGTTAAAAGTCACAAACAACCTCTTTCTTTATTGCCTTTTTCTCATTTCAGTAATTACTTCAAGAAAAAAATCCCTATGCATATTCACATTTAATTATGATAACTTCTTTAGGATTGATCCCTGATTTTTGAATGCAGAGAATTATCTAGAAGAGATTTGTGGTGAACACATCAGTTCGTGTATGTGCTTGTACCTAGACTGGAACCAGTCAGGCTCATCCATCGCTGTGGGTCTTTCGGATGGGTCAGTCTCAATCGTTTCCCTTCTTGAGTCACAATTAAGTACTCTACGAGAATGGAAGGCACACGAATTTGAGCTTTGGACCACTTCCTTTGATATCCACCAACCGGATCTTGTCTATACAGGTTCAGATGACTGCAAATTTAGTTGTTGGGATCTGAGGCTGGATCCTTCGAGTACCGTCTTCCAGAATTCTAAAGCACATCAAATGGGAGTTTGCTGTATTTCAAAGAGCCCCTATAATTCTAATACTTTACTCACTGGTAGCTACGATGAATACTTGAGAATATGGGACATGAGATCAATCTCAAGGCCTATCAGTGAATCTTCTCTTTGCTTAGGCGGAGGGGTTTGGAGAATTAAGCATCACCCTAGAATACCAGACTTGGTCTTGACTGCATGCATGCATAACGGGTTTGCTATTTTGAAAACCAAGAATGGTGAAGCTGAATCAATTGAAGCATATAACAAACATGGCTCACTAGCATATGGAGCGGACTGGCAGAGAGGGGCGATATGTACTGAAGGAAAACGGCAGATCTCAGTTGTTGCTACCTGTTCATTTTATGACCGGCTCCTTCGTGTGTGGATTCCAGAAGGTGATATCTTTTCTTGATTTCATGTGCCTCGCCTCAAATTTTCATATAAATCAATCACATTCTGAGTTTTTTTCTTCTATGATTTACAAATCTGCGTAAACTTATACTATCAGTATATCTATAGAAGGGAAACATTCTTGAAGTCGAGATATTGTTTGTTGAGTATGAGTGGAAATAAACTCTATGTTATCTTAGCAAGTTGTTCTTTGTTAAAAATATGGAGGGAATTCCAATTGAGATACTTCTGGTTCTGATGCTATGTTGAATTTCAGTTTTAATTTTTTATTCTAATTTTTTTTTTAATTAATTGATAGGTAAGTTCTTTTAGATGTTTTAATTTATATTTTTATAATTTTATTCTCAACCAATCACAATGGATAAAAAGAAAATGACAATAATGTATTAAATTTATTCACAACGTTTTTCAATCCTGTGCGTCTTTTTCTATTTCAAATTCCTGTCCCTTTTATAATCTAACAATTTTCCACTCCATAATAATAATAATAATAAATAAATAAAAGTCACCCATCACTTGGAAAGAAAAAGTAAAAAAAAAAAAAAAAAAGGAAAAGAAATATGTAAAGTGAAAGAGTACAAAACGACATTGCCCACGGTCTTCGTTCGCCCATGCTTTTTCAGTCATCCCTTGCTGATAGTGTCCTTTCTTCCCATTTTGGATTTCTAATTTAATATTTTATTTTGTGGAGATTGGTGATCGCGATGCTTTAAGTTTTATCCAAATTAAACTGGGTTATTAAGTACTCAACAATTTACTTTAAATCAAATTGACACTTCTGATCATTTTATCATTTTTTTTCAATAAAAAAATTATGTGAACCACACATGCTTCCCTTTAACGTTTAGGAAAAAAATCAAAAGTATCAATTTAACCTTAACGTAAATCGTTGAAAAAAAAAGATTGAATATAACAATTAACCTTAGACAAAACTTAACATATCACGATGACCAATCTTCCTTTATTTCGAATGAATTCATAATCATTACTAAGAATATACTAAGTAAACTTCATTTCATGAGGTTTCTTTTTTACAAGAAAAATTCAATTTTTTACCTGAAAAAATGAATATATATATATATATATATATATATTTATACTTTCATTCCTTTCCTAACCCTCTCTATCC
This sequence comes from Parsonsia alboflavescens, assembly GCA_028571225.1. Lineage (NCBI taxonomy): Eukaryota > Viridiplantae > Streptophyta > Magnoliopsida > Gentianales > Apocynaceae > Parsonsia > Parsonsia alboflavescens. Next base: position 1,542 of record JAOXNR010052839.1, on the reverse strand, counting down.
CGTACTAAAAAATTATTAGTAATTATTTGCTCTTAAACTCAAGACCTAATAATAATAATATCAACATTGTGAATGAAAAGTCACCACTCAAAATAGAGGGTTGACGATGAAGGTATATGGTTTATTGAGTTTTCAATTTAAAATTAAATGTTTTTTTCTTTTAAATTAGTTAAAAGATATGTTCTCCTATGATAATGGAGAGAGTTTCAATACCAAGAACCATTGTCAAATGTAGGAGAGCCATTTTCACATAAATGTCCAAAATCTTTAAACTCTTGTCTCCTCCTTTCCCTGTCTTCATTTAGTTTGTATCTTATTTTCTTTCAGAATCTCTCTTATCTACACACACAGTGGGCAAACTGGCAACCATTGTCAGTCTCATGTGCACTATCTTCACCAGACACTTCATCAACCACTAACCTCATTTCTCTACTCTGACAAACTCTGTTTCTCCATCCAGCTCTTCTCTTTATTTATTATTCTTAGTTAGCAGAACTGTCTCATCACTCTCTCCTCCACCCATCCCAGACCTCTTCTGTTTTTCCAGTGTACTTAAATCCTATACTGCACTGATTCGGGTTGCACTGAGTGAATTTTTGTTGCATTCGAAGAATTTTTCAAACAAAGAAAATCCTGTTTATGCAGAAGAATGTTTGGATGAAATGCTCTATTGGGGTTTGTTCTTTTGTTAGCTTCAGAACTGAAGTACAAACATGGGGTTGAAGAATAAATCTTCATGGATGATTCTGCTATTATGGGTTTTCTTGTTTGTGAATTTCAGAGTTTACTGTGATACTTCTGAGGTTGCTGTGATGTTATTGAGGACTCCTCATGCATTCTCAAATAGAATTTCTGCTACATTTCTCTTCCAAGTGATGGTGAATGGAGAAATCTGCCCAGATTGCAACACCAATTGCAAGGTTAGTTGATGCATGCAGTGTTTCTGATTAATGTCATAATCTTCTTCTGGATATTTGACCCTCTTTTTGCAATTGATCGAGAGACTATTTTGAGGCTAAAACTGAGAAACTGATCCTGAAATGTAACTCTTTAAGATTCAGGAGAAAACTGTTTTTCTTGCATGTATACTGTTTCCTAGTATTCATTAGAAAACAGAGTTTTCACTTTCCGCCCTTTCAATTTCTTGTTCCCATGTTGCCAAAATAGTGTGGATTAGATCAATATAGTTGCCTGCAGAAGGGGCTTAATTCTAATCTGGCGAACTACAAGTGCAATTACTGGCATTTTAAGTCCAGCATTTATGTTGCATAGGAGAAATGTTTTCAAATGGCTGCCATTTCACTTCAATTTTACTATCCTATGTTGCCATCCTTAGTATGCAAATCTAAAGTAATTGACTTAGGTTTTCTGTTTCCGAATTCTCCCTTCCGAATGAGTCTGATGCTTTCGACTGAAGGGCTTTCCTTTAGTAGTTTCTAAATTTTGTTACTAATGCAGCTGGATGATGGCTTGCATTCATCTTGTGGGAATGGAAGAGTTTCTTATAAACGACTGCAGGATGGAAATCACAGTTTTGAGGTG
>JAOXNR010052838.1:0-47308 GCA_028571225.1 Parsonsia alboflavescens | reverse complement strand
GAAGATTTGTAATAAGTAATTGGGTAAAAGCTTATTTACAAATATAACCCTGGGCAATTGCCTATAGGGTCAGCTGGAGGCAGCAGTGACAGGTATTCCACATTCGATACCCTAGTTGTAATGCTTCAAGCAAAGCTCTCTGAACCACTCTCTCCTTAGAAAACAACCTACCCCCAACATAGATTAGTCTGTAATATGGCTTGATTGTAGGAGTAGATTTGTATACCCTAATTGTATAAATATCTTGTAAAGGTTGATTTCTTAAATGTGAAGACAAGATATTTTCACAAAACCTCTGATTTTTCACATTTTCTTTTCCGAAACCATATACGTTATTGATATTGATCGACAAATTAACAAGTTCAAACTAATAAGAACACCAGCAAGACAAATAACGGCTCCAAGTTAAACACAGACAAACAAAAGTTTTCTCAATAATTTCTAATTAGAGTATGGAAAATATAGTCTGTATCACAGTGAGCACAAGCAAGACAGTTCCAGCTATAAATGCAGTGATCGACCAGGGATTGTCGGAATATTTTTTCTTCAAATCTGCAATCCAACGATTCCACTTTTTGCCGCAATACTTATTCACATCCTTAAGTATTGTCTGGTAAGAAAACCATGGACAATGGAGGGACACATTGCCACTGATTCTGTTGAACATTTCCGACAGAACCTCATCATTGCCCAACAAATTCTTGATCAGTTTCTGTTGACGAAGCGTCTTGACATCCCTGGGCGAGTTCACAAGGCAATTCATGAGCGTCGTGTACTCAGTCACGACTTTCCCATTATAACGTGGATCGATCATTTACTCCTCGTAGGCAATTAGGTTTCTAAGAAGGGATTCCAAATGGTCTTGAACCACCGAAGTTGGGATTTCCATTATCCCATTTTCGACCTTAATATCAAGCCATGACTGACTCTCGCCCTCTTTCTGATCTTTCGAACCAGCCTTCTTGAATTCTATCCCGTCTTTTCACGCTCGCTCACTCTTTTTATGAACTCTGGATCTGTCACTTCTCGTATTGCAGCAGATTGCTACTCACCTTTTGGTGAGTGACCACTGAAAAATCAGGCCTATTTTGTTCATTCTCCTCCTTATTCTTGTCTCCTTTAACATACCTTTTTTTTAGCAAATGAGGAGCACCAGCTATTGTACATGAGGTCAAGAAGATGAAGCACAAAATTTTCCGGCTGATGAATTTCATAAGATGATTCGGAAACATTATTAGCTGCCATACAATGGTTTAGACAGGATATGGCTAAATGAATGAGGTTCTCACTAGTGTTCATCCGAGCCTTCTCGAACAATAACTCAAGTATGAAGAAAGGGAGTTGATTTTCAAATAAAAACATGTCCCTGCACATGACTTCCACCAGCCACTTCATCTTGAAAATGGGGTCGTCCTGCATTTGCTCTTTGTATATATTATATTTTTGTAAAAACTCAATGTTGAAGCAACCGTCGAGGAGCATCATTTCCACGAAATGGACTATTTCTTGATTCAATTTGGCATCTATCGAATAGCAATTTTGGGCTTCTTCTTCGTGGACTATTAAGACATCAATGCATTCCTTGATGCAGCCTTTCCCTTTTCGTGTTTTAATGCCTTCCAAGTACTCGAGCTTGTACTTTTCCAGCTTCTGATATTTGCTATTGTCATGGTGATAGGGTCCGATGGAGACCATTGCCGGTACGTAAGCGTCCTCATTCTCCTTCCTTTGGGGGAGAAGGCATTTGAATAAGAATTGATAATTAGATCTATTTGATAGGCGACCATGCTTGTCCTTCACACTTATGGAAATTTTAGCACATCTAATTTCTTTTGGAGTCATGGCGAACTGCAAGCATAAGAAATTTAATAATTAATAAGATATAGAAAAGGTGTGTTCTATCATGGGAAAGTCACCAAGTTTTCAGCAAGAAGAAAGCTGGAAAGCAAGATTAAAGTATATAAGGGAGATGCCCAAAGTTCTGGAAATTACAAACCTGAGTATGAAGGAATAATAAGCAAGGAGCGTAAGTAGATGGAAAATGTTGACTAATTTTGATTTTGCATAAATCGCCAAAAAAGAAAAGTAGCACTGTAAATTAAGCAGACAAAATTCTCGAGGTTACTTGTACAACTTTTTCTTTTTTCCTTTTTTGTTTAGCGGTGTCCGAGTCGGTTTGTACGAACCTCAATTACTTTGTTATTAGTGGCAACTCAACAAGGTTGGAGTGTTAGGAAGATCGAGGCAAACTCATGATCTGCGTTATGTAGGCTTCGTACCTTTAAATCACTCTACCACACTCTTGAGTGTACGTTACTTGTACTAATTGATGGATACATATCCCCCATTTTCTTAATTTTTTCCTTTTTTGTCTTGAAATTGAATATGCCTAGTCAATGAAGGATAAACGAGGCAAATTTTCCACTATAATTTTGTACAACATTACTCTCTACTGAACCAATAAAAAACTTACAAGTGTCTTAAAACTCAAGTTTCCTAATTTGGGTACTTCTTTAATTTTGAAAAGTTTAGTTTATAAATATATATACAAAAAATAATTAAAAAATACGTGTACATTTTCTTTTGATGGTACTAGTGAGTGTACCACGAAAAATATATTAGAAGACCCGAACCCATATATAAAAGAGGAGAAATAGAGCTTATGCTAAAACTTAATGCAAAGTTCAGCCCCAACATGGGCGCATTTGCTTCTTTCAGCTTTGTCAACCAATCTATTCTTGGAGGCAAAAATAAATATTTACATCACAAAAAAATTAATGTGGAAGAGTATAAATCTTTTACCATATGAAAATAACTAAAATTTGAAAATGCATTCCAATCATCTTCTACGAAACCTTAAAGCTAATTTATGGATTTGTAGAAAACCATTGATTAATTTAGGCAAGTCCTTACACATACATATTAGGGGTGTTTAAAATCAATTAATCATCACTGAATTAAATCAAATCGATCAAAATCGACTTATAATTAGTTTAAATAGATTCAAAATTTTTCCTCTTTGCATCTGTTCAATTCAGTTTTCGGTTCCTTTAAAAAAGATAATCGGTTTGAACTAAGCCAAACTGATTGTATTCTAACCATAAGAATTTATTTAAGCTTTATGATACCAATTTATGCTCGTAAGGATTTATGTATTGTAATTCGTTATTCTATGTTTTAAATATTTTAGAGTTTTATTGTTTATTGAGTTGTTGATATTATTGAATTGAAATTGTTGCGATATGAATTTTTTCATTGGTCCTTAAACTAAGGAAAATGGAATAGTATTTGGGCCAAATAATAACAGAATAGAACCGAACTGACCATAACCGACCAGAATATGATTTGGTTTTACATAATAATTTCGTTAAAAACGATTATATCAGTTCAGTTCGAAAATTAGTCAAAAAACCAGTACGGGTGCTAAATTTTTAAATTATTATACCTTTTTAAAATTATTATAACACTAAATATATATACTAAATGAAGAACATCTCTAGACCCACCAAAAATTGAGGCAAAGAAGCCTTCCATGAAATATAATCCAATAATGAAAAATTAATATTTTCTCCATCTCTCTAGAATTGAATGTCTCTATTTCCATTTTGAATCCTTCATAATTGAATATCTCATCTCCTAAATAATTAAATTTTAATCAAAAGATTAACATTACAATATAAAAAGCAAATCCGGAAGGAAGGAGGGAGTACAAGATTCAAATTAGAGTAGCTAATATAGTTAGGAAATGAAATTAAATTGAGGATAAAATGGAGAGATATGGTTAATATGATAATAACCTTTTCTAAATTTTGCATCATATTTCCCATTTTTTGCTATTAATTTGATTTAAATTACTCAAGCCCTCAAAATTTATAAATCAGATTCCCTTGTTTATAGTCGAACAATTTTCAATTTAAATGCAAAATATTCTTTTATTATCTTAATATTTTCTAATATATCAGAAATGGAATATATTTAAAATCGTCAAGTCAAACTCAGAATCGGAATATATTCAATCACAATCACTGAAAGAAAATAAAGGAAAAAGTTGGAGGAAGCAGATGCATTCCAACTCATAGTATGCTTTCATAACCAATTATGCATTAATTCCAATGACATTGAAACTATATACTCCTTCCATCCTTAATTAATTATAAATCATTTGTAGTCATTTTTATCAATATTATGATAAAGTTTTTTTTTTCCCCCTCGTCAAAATATCTCTATTGGAGAAGAACAAGAATAACAGAGAGAAAAATATTTTATAAATAGAGAGAGCAGGATAATAATGAAAAAAAATTATTAAAATCATGTATTAATTAGATTATGATTTATAAAGATCTAAGGATTTAGGGTTTATAAATAGGTACTATATATTGAGAATCTTTGTTGTACCCTTTCACTCTCTAGTAAAATTTTTTGTTCTGTTTGAGGACGTAGGTCTTTGTAGCCAAACCTCATAAATCCTTTGGTTTGTTGATATCTCATCTAATTATTTTATTTTATTTTGACCTTGATTTCTGTGATCCCCAATAAAGATGAGGTTAAAAGATTTATAATTTGAGATAGGGGGATTAGTATGTACCAAATTATATGTCATTCTCAATTTTCAAAACAACGTCTAATAATTCTTTTTCTAATATATAATTTTTAAATTCAAAAACTCTTTGATTATGGAGCCCTTACAATATACCTAATCAAGTGAGAAAACTGAATGTCTTATACCTAATAAGCCCTTACAATAAAAGGTTTTCATTGAGCAATGCTCGTCCCAGTTCTCACTCACCTAAACTATTCCATTAGAATCTACGACTCAACAAGGCTAAAGTATACAGTAAGATCGAGTTGAAGTTACAACCACCAATATGCAAGCTACGCCTCCAAACCACTCGAACACGTCCTTAAATTCAAAATCTTAGTGTCTTAAAAGATCATGTATAATCTTTAGGGTTGCATTTATATTTTTAAAGTTGAATTTATAAAATATCTTTTAAAATAAATTTAAAAAACACCTGAAATTTTTTTACAATAGAGTATGGAGATGAGTGCTCTCCATTCTCATAGACAGATGTGTCTTTTCTTGTAAAATTAAAATACAATTAAAAATTATATAATTCTAACAATCATTCATTTACATCTGCGAAATCAATCCCATATAACTCAAATTCTACAAGGAGTTCACAATTCAAAAGTGTATTAATGAATCCTTTCTAATGGAAGACAAAAAGCTTCCCATATTCATTTACATTTCCTTTTGTTACCTTTTTTTTTGGAATCCCTTCAGCAAACAAAATTCCCGTTGAAAGGGACAAAGGAATGTATTGAAATGTCTTTATAAGTAAACTATCATTAATAATTGTATTCGGAAAGATGACCCTTAGAATTTTTTTTTTGTTAACGTAATGATAACCGATAATATTTGAAATCGAAAGGTCACAAATTCAAGACATGACATAGATGGTAAGCACTTAGATTGCTCAGGGAAATAGTGACATCTTGACAAACTTGATAAAGGCTAGTTTCTTAATTCTTAGAAATGTTTATCTTGAAAATTTAATTTATAAAATATATTAATAAAAATAATAATGAAAATAAATGTAATTTTGTAATAAAAAATCATGAACCTCACATTGATCGTTAATTTCCCCTTATTTATATAATTAATCTCTTCAATTTTAGTTGCATATCTTTGTGTTGTCAAAAAGATAAGAAGTCTTCCGATCAAACAATAGAATTTCTCTTGAAGGGAATCTTTAGAATATTCTTCCAAATACTTTTACAATTTACTTGGTTTATAAGTGGAGAATGGGGCGGAATCCTACAAACACCCTCTTGAATGAATGAAATATTAAGGTGAATAAAAACTAATTCGGACACCTTTAAAATGCCAAAAAAAAAAAAAAAATGATGTGTGGAGAGCCACATTGACATGCATCGAAAAAGTAACTATTATTTAATTACTACTTCTATTTTTCGATGTGTACTAATTGGATAGTTACAAAATGATATATATATATATAAAGACTATTTAGTTATGGTTTCATTTACAATTACATGTCACCTTTTCATTCTTAAACTCCTGACGAAATGCAAGTATAAGTTGTAGCAGAATGAGCTGCAGCAAGAGAGTTGCCGCCACAACCGTCGGTCGCTGCAACGCTTATCCACCTCCATAAAAAAGTTCCCCAATAAATATTCTTACCAAGTTCGTTGAACATCCTCGCAATTTCTTCATCGTTTCCCAGCCAATTCCTGAGGACCCCATTGACGCGTAGCTCTCTGGCATCCAGACCCGTATTGATGAGGCAGTCCATAGAGGTTGCATAATTCGTCACAAATTTGCTCAAGAACCCCAAATCAAACATCTATTGTTCGTAAGCAATTAGGTTTCTGAACACCGATTCCGAACCACCTTGAATGAACAATGGTGGGATCTTGATTACCCCTATAGAATCTTTTGATAGCAATTCTACTATTAAGTATACGTAATCTACTGAACGTGTAAATTTTTTAGGAAAAAAATAAATGAACATCGAAGTTTAACGAGGTTCAACCCATTGAAGTATATCCAATATTAGGCTACATCTTCAATGCCAAGCCAAGCTACAAAATTCACTAACAAAAAAATACTACAATAGGTATAGTATAGAATAATAGAATCCCTCTAGTCTATCACTACCCTATACTAAGTTGTACCTTACAAACTCACAACAAGAATCCCTCTTGCATATATCACAACATCTTCTAGAATCCCTCTGAAGATGACAATGCTTCTCGCGAAGCTGAACTCCCCCTGAGTTCTAGAACTGTTCCACAAGAACCGTTGTGAGACACGCTTGTGACAGCTTGCGATAGTGAGGTACAGATGCTCCTCCTGAGTCATATTACCACAAATATTCTCCGAAATATTTAAAAGGATTTTTAGCAAGGACTTCTTAGCACGTTGCTCAATCACCATCAATCTTTATCACACAAAGATTATCTTGATAGCAATGTAAAAGGATAAGAGATATTCCTATCTAAAAGATAGTCACAATGCATTGACAAATATGAAAACTTCCAATTTAGGATAATCAGTTAAGGAATATCTATCTTCAAAAATCTAAAGAAATACCATATCAAATGATTAAGAATTTAATAAAGATAAAATCCTAATGAGCTCCATAATCTCCTTATCCAACTTAAAAACTGATTTGAGCAATCTGTTCACAACCAATACAACAATATTCTAATGAATCTTCAAAAACCGATTAGTTTCAAAAATAATAGCCAACATAAATATCTAACAAACTCCATCTTTGGCATTATTTTGGCAAACACACAAACACTACGGTTTTTGAATCAATAACCATAAAAATTATAATTTGTAAAACCAGGGTCAATGCAATAACAAAGTAGAAGCCAGAATACCAGTATCAATAATAGGAAATCTGCAATATCAATACCAAAATAGAAAACTAGTAAAACATAACCAAAGTAGCAATAACCCAGAAGCACTGATCAAGAACACAGAAAGAACCAGAGTAGAAAAAACTACAAAAACCACCAAAAACTTTCCCCCCCTTGTTGCCAACAAGAATGCCAAACATCAGTCAGGTAGAGAAGAAGCAGAGGAGGAATCATCAACTGGAGTAGGAAGAGCAGCAGCAACAACCTGTTCCAAGGTGGTAACCACCTGGTGAAAGTCAACATAGACTGTTGAACCTATAGAAGAGTAGTAGGAAAAGTTGCAAGAGCTTTGTGCAGCTGCACAAGGTTAGTCCAAGACATAAAACCAGGGGAGGAAACAGGCAGAGAACAAGCTGGTGATCTCATATCATTGACTCGTTTTCCTTCGAACAATTTGGGAGAAACTTTTAACAGTTTAGTTGGAAAAACAGGATCACCATCTACTGAAATCCTTACATCATGTTGTTTGAGTAGAATTGTAGTAATACGAACTGGAAAGGGCAGACTCCCATAGGTAATGACCCATTTCTGATAGTCACATATAAAATCAAATATGTGCTGTCCAAGATCAAAAGCAGTTCTAGTCCCGAGAGAATAAAACAGACGTGCATGTTTAGCAAACACAGTAGAATAATGAGTGCAAGGAAACCAACTTGACTTTGAAATTTTGTGTAGGATGGAGTATTTTGTGGACAAAGCAAAGGCTCTAATGGCATTATCATGGGGCCATTGATGAATGTGACCTCCAGTCAACTCAGAAGCAACATCATCAAAATTCAAAGAGGAAGATTCTCCAGACCCAAACACACGACGACTAATATAAACCCTCTGAAACAGAGGACTGTCAACATTCTGAATTTCATACAAATTGACATAGTAATCGCGAACTAGACCATCAATGTAAAAAGACAAATTGGAGACAGATTTCATGCACCGATTGGGTGATAAAAACTCTAACATCCCTGCCTTTTCATGACTGGGAATGTCAATGTTATACTCCCCAATTATCTTTCGAGAAACTATGGTATTCCACTGATTGGAACAATAAGCATTCAAAAATTTTTCATTGAGGGGGCAGATAGGAGTAACCTTTGGAGTAGAACTAGTAGGAAGAATGTCCTGGGAGATAGATGATTCCTTGGGTGCATCGGATCTGGTCACTTTAGGCTCATGATCGGATAAATCAGAGTCATTCAAATCTACGAGTCAGTTTGAAGGAGCCAAAGCGTGGCTTGAAGATCCGATCCGTTGACGTAGTCCATATTTTTCAGAACCCAGAGAGCCCCATTTCCGTTTTGGTTTGGGTTTTCCAGAAGCCTCTGTGGGCGTAGAAGGCTGTTCGGGCACCGAAGGATCGGTAGTTGGGGACTGAACAGGTGGACTACGTGAGGAATGCTCACTTCGTTCAGTGCCATTTGTTTTCAGAACTTCCTGAAGGCACGGATCATGGAGAAGACCAGAGATATCACCGAAGCAGCTAGTTGGAGTCATGCCGAGAGGATGTGGAGTCACATCAGGAGGAGGTGTGGAACTGGATGTTGAAGGAGCGATAGTGCCACCACCTTTCTTCTTCCTAGCAACGTGTTTTACCCACACCAAGGTGGAATCGAAGGAGCCACAGACAGGTTCTGCATAGACTTGTGAAAATTGACAGAAAAACACAATCAACCGATGAAGTGGAACCGAAAGCAAAGAAAACTAAAAAACCCCTTTTTGATAATCACGATTATGTTAATGTGCAAAAAAACTCCGGGATTAGTGTAAAAATATCTGAGGCAGATCGGGGGATTTATTAGAAAATAAATAATAAAAAAAAACTTTTCAAGACTCAATTTTGGCAGATAAACGGAATTATTGTGATAGAAGACGAAGAGTTGAAAACTTTGAGCATGGATCAAAGTATTTTATCCAGCAAGGACATTAAACTAACCAATAGAATTCAAACAAAATATCACCAAGGAAAACTTTTAAAAAAAGATGAGTATGACAGTCTCCTTAAGTATGGTAAGTTCAGCTTGGTTATCCTGATAAGATCAAATTTCCTTTTCATTTTGAAGGTTAAACTTAAATTAAGAATATAGAAAGAGAAAAAATAACTAACTAATCAATAAACCAGAATTTTAGTGAAGGTGTGTGTACATGACGGAAATCAAACAACAAACCTTCAATCTGAGACAGTTTTCACACAACCACTAAGGTAGCTCTTTTCAAGAATGATTTGGATCATGTATAGCGAATTGCACACACTAGTGGAGGTAACTCTTTTCTCAGAAAAATAAGAAATTTTAGCCGAAATCACATGGCATTCCCCTGTTCATCCTCGGCATTTTTTTTTTAAGGGAAGATTGAAGAAATCAATCATGTCTATGTAAACGAAGCAAAATTCTAATTTCATGAAAGATATTTTGACATACTGCCTATATGCAAAATTTAAGAATGATAAATCTTTAACAATGATAAAGGAAAAGAGATCAAAAGAAGATAATGATGCTAAACCACTATGCTCTAGAGCCACTGTCATACTAGTGTCATTCAAATATCAAGAAAATAGACTTCTAAAGCTTTCCTTAACAATTCAATTGTTTTAGCATCCAAAGGTTTAGTAAAAATATTAGCCATTTGTTTTTCCATTGATACATACTCAATAACGACTGTCTTAGTCTCTACCAATTCTCAAATGAAGTGATGTCTTAAGTCAATGTGTTTAGTGCGAGTGTGTTGAGCTGGATTCTTAGATATATCAATGGCACTCCTATTGTCACAAAACAGGGTAAACATATCCTGTACAATACTGTAATCTTTTAGCATTTGATGCATCCACAATAGTTGTGTACAACAACTTCTAGCAGCAATGTATTCAACTTCTGCAGTTGATAATGAAATTGAGTTCTGCTTCCTACTATACCATGATACCAGATTGTTTCCAAGGTAGAAACATCCTCCAGAAGTACTCTTACGATCATCGAAGTTTCCTGCCCAGACCGCATCTCTGAAACTTGCCAAAAACTTTGTGGTGTCAGTTGTATACCAAATGCCATAATGTGATGTAGTATTGACATAGTGAATGATTCTTTTAACAGCCATCAGGTGAGATTCTTTGGGATTTGCTTGATATCTGGCACAGATGCCAACATTGAGACATAGGTCTGGTGTAATTGCTGTAAGATACAACAAGCTCCCAATCATACTTCAACACAGATTTGAATCCACAGCTGTTCCTACATCGTCTTTAGACAGTTTTAGATTAGTACAAATCGATGTTCTGACCGTTTTGGCAATTTCGAGACCAAATTTTTTAACCAATGTTTTAGCATATTTGCTTTGAGAGATGTATATCTCATCTGCAAATTGTTTAACTTGTAATCCTAGAAAATATGTCAATTCACCAACCATACTCATTTCAAATTCTTGCGTCATTTGTTTCACAAACCCATCTGTATGTTGAATAGAAGTAGAACCAAAAACAACATCATCAACATAGATTTGAGCAATTAAAATATCCTTAGAAAACCGTCTTACAAATAAGGTTTTATCAACTACCCCTCGTTCGTAACCTTGTTCCAACAAGTATTTTGTTAGCCTTTTATACCATGCTCAAGGAGCTTGTTTTGAACCATATAATGCCCTTTTTCAATTGAAACACATGATTTAGAGATTTAGGATCAATAAAGCCCTTAGGTTGTTAAACATAGACCTCTTCACTCCGGATACCATTTAAGAATGCCCTTTTGACATCCATTTGATACAACTTAAACTGACCCAGACAAGCAATACATAACAATAGCCTAATAGATTCCAATCTAGCCACATGTGCAAATGTCTCATCAAAATCTACACCTTCTACTTGTGTACATTCTTGAGCTACTAACCTGGCTTTGTTTCTAACAACATTTCTAGACTCGTCTGTTTTATTCTTAAAAATCCATTTTGTAACAATGATATTCATATTTTCAGGTCTAGGTATTTGTGACCAAACATCCAATCTGTTGAATTGTTCCAGTTCTTCATGCATGGCATTAATCTAACAATCATCTTTCAAAGCTTCATTTACATTTTTGGGTTCTATATTAGATAAGTAGCAAACAAAGCTAATCATCTCTCTATAGTTAACTTTAGCCTTACCTCTTGTGCATGTTCCTTCCTGCAAATCTCCGATTACCTCTTCCAACAGATGTGCTTTTTGTATTTTGGTGGAGATTTTTCTTGAAACTTTTTTACCTGTTTCTGTTTGTGTCTCTATTCTACCCTGGGTTTCATCATCTGTTGCACTTGCTTGATTTCCTGTGGATTGAGCTGTCTCAAGCAGGATACTGCACTTTTCTGAGTTACTAGGGAAACCTTGTTCTTCATCTGTTGATTGTTGTTGCTGTCCTGTCATTTGGGTACAAGATTTCCCTGTTTCTTTATCTTCTGGCTTTGGTAAAGTCACTGTAAGTTCATCAAACACAGCATTACTAGATTCTATGATTTTTCCAGTACGTTGATTAAATACTCTATAAGCCTGACTATTTGTTGCATATCCAAGAAAAAATACCAACGTCACTTTGTGATCAAACTTTCCAAGTCTATCTCTATCATTGAAAATAAAACACTTACTTCCAAAAACATGAAAGTAACGAACTTTTGATTTCCTTCCTTTCCATATTTCATAGGAAGTCAACTTTGTTCCTATTCTGAAATAGACACTATTAATGATATAACAAGCAGTATTTATAGATTCAGCCCAAAATTTTGATGGTTTTCCTTTAGCACATAACATTACCCTTGCCATTTCTTATAGAGTCCTATTTTTCTGTTGTGGTGTTTTTGGTGCAGAGAACTCATGTAGAATGCCATGATCATCATAGAAATTAGTGAAGATGGTATTTTCAAATTCTTTTTCATGATCACCTCTAATGCGAATAATTTTTCCAAAAATATCAGTTTTTTCCGTGGTTAATCGTGTAGATAACCTTTTGAATGATTCAAAAGAATTTGATTTTTCCCTAAGAAAATCTACCCAGGTGAATCTTGAAAAGTCATCTACACATACAAACACATACTTATTACCTCCCACACTCTCAACTTGCATATGACCTATGAGATCCATATGTAATAGCTCAAGTGGACGAGAAGTGTGTTTGACGTTTCTATTTTCCAAGTTGACAAGAGTCACACATGGCACCTTTATTAGCTCCAAAGTCAGGGATTCCTTTGACTGCACTTGAAATAGAAATTTCAATTAGTTGTTTGAAGTTTACGTGTCCCAATCTCTCATGCCACAATTTAATATTATTATGACTTATACTATTACAAAGTATAGTTGTACCAGTGGTATAGCAGTTGTTTGAAGATCTAGTACCAGACAATACGCAGTTCTTATTTTCATCATACACGTGACATGCATTCTTGGTGAACTTAACAAACAAATCATCATCACACAACTGACTGATACTAATCAAATTAGCTTAAAGGCTATCTACTAAAAACACATTTTGACGATGAGGCATTCCTTTTACCCTCAGAGTTCCTTTTCCCAAGATTTGTCCCTATTTACCATCACCAAAAGTGACTTGACCAAGATTACACTAATGATAATCTTTCAAATATTCCTTTCTACCAATCATGTGACGAGAGGAACCACCATCAAAAAACAACGATTGGAATCAAACACTTTTAAGGATATAAAGCCTGCCAAACACTTGTGCTTATTTTTCTTAACCCAAATTTGTTTAAGCTTGTGATTCCAAGCCTGTTAGTGTCGTGCTGACAACCTGTGAAGCATTGAGGTATATAACATCTTAAAACATTTGGGTCTAATATGTCCTCTCGGAAGACAGCAATTTCAAGGAGGTACAAACAACTTTGTCTTACCTTTGACAAAATACCTTTGTATGCCAGTACCTTGTGATTTTGACTTTTTCACCTTTCTCTCATTTCTCTGTTCTCAGAGCTTGTCGTTGAACATGGCTATGACTATCATCATAGCCTAAACCTCGATGATCATATGACTGTCGTTGTTCTGCCAATATTTGATCCAGTTTATATGTGCCACCATTCATCATCCTCACAGTTTTCATTGTATTGTCATGTTCCTTTGATAGCTCCTAAAATTTCTACTCCTTTGCTTCACAATCTGTAATCAAAATGCTGATTTTAGTTTCCAATTGTTCTTTCTCAGACATATACATGTTTACCTTAAGCCCTAGTTCTCTGTTTAGTTTGTTAAGCTTGATACACAGTTTGAACAATTCTTCATAGGCTTTAAGCATTTAATTAGGAGTGAGTTCACTGTCACTGGATCGTTCACAATACTGTTCAAAACTGTTTTTTATAACATTTTATAAAAATACCTTGAAAATAAAATAAAACTTACAAATATTAAAGAAGGCTTTTGAATGCTTCAACTTCAAATAATTTTATTCAAATTTCGTGCAAAGAGAGAGAGTACAAAGTTTGGGGGCTTTCAGAGTGCTAAATTGGTGGTGAATGAGCGGTCAATTGGCAATGCCTGGTAGCTTACAATTCATCCTATTTATAGAGATTTCTAACGGACTTCAAAATAATATTTTCAAGTCCGGAACAGTGCATTCAAATAATTTTATCTACCTTTAAAAAGTAAAGTTCAATTATTGCAAATAAGAAAAACAACTTTTAAAAAGCTGTCGGCTAACCTTCAATTATTTCTGCCAGTTGTCTTCTTATCTTCAAATGTTTTTTCTCTTCTTTTTCTTCCTTCTTTGACCAAAATTGGTCTCTTCTTTTGCCACAATTCTTGTCTTCTTTTTGAATTATGTCTTCTATCCTGTCCAGAATTTTTTCTTTCTTCAAGTAATGATTTCTTCTTGTTTTTCTTATTTCCTTTCTTCAATTCTTCAAGCTTTTCTCAAGGTTCCAAGTGTTTCAAATTCCAGAATTTTCTCAATTCAAGTGTTGTTCCAAGTTTTGCCTTGTTCCCCATTCCCCTATGTTGAATAGAGTTGGTAGAGGGTTGCAATTCCATCATCAACGTCATCTTGTGCTCGGTATTGGGAGACGCAAATTGGTTTGGTTCATCTTCAGCATCCTGCAAATCAGAATATAATTTTGCTAATTCTTCTCTAATTTGTTTTTTGCTTTTCCTTTGGGGGGAACTAGTCGATGATGCATCTTCTTTCTTTTCTTTTGGACTTTCTTTAGGTTTCCAACCTCTAATTTTGATTTCTCTACACAGATATCGAACCATCTCAATAATTTCTGTTTTGAAGCTCCAACCAATTATAAAATTGATTTTCTTTTTGAAAAAGAATCTGCAACTCTTCATATGCTTAGGTTGATTTTCAATGGCTTCTTCTTCTTCAAATTCTATCTTTTTCTTTTCACATAGGATGTCAGTGGTCTCTCAAAATTGTTTCCACCAGTAGAAAAACCATCTTGGAAACTTGCTAATCTCATTCCGATCATACTTAACAAACCAAGTGTGAGTATTTTCTCTTAAAAACATAAAATTGTTCCAAGCATCCAAATAATCCATATAATTATAAGTAGAAGGTCTAAATGATACTGCAAATTGGATAGGAGAGTGGATAGATGAAGTAGTCCAAGTTTCAAGATCTAGTAATTTAATGATTCTTATTCTAGAGAAAGCAATTCCTTTTTCATTTCGATCATGCTTATTGTCAACTGAGCCTGAATGGACAAGTATGTGCCCATAAAAAGTTCCAATTTTTAATGGGTCATTGTTAAAAATCTAGCTGAATAATTTTCATGATATTTAGGATTAGTAGAAGACTGGTCTATTTGTTTCTTTTTGGCCTTTAATGAAGAAGAAACTGCTGATTTATAAGAATCTGATAGAGGAAGAGCATACTAGGTTAAGTCCATTTTAACGGTCTTAGTTTTGCTGGTTTCTGGTTTTTCAAACAAATCGGAAGAAGTAATTAATTTGATAGTAGGAGAAGGAAGACTAGGAAAAGTTCCAAGTACAGAAAACCTATTTTGAGAAGGTGGAAGAGGAGAAGGAGAGGGAGGCCTAGATGTCTGCGTTCTAGCCCTTAGTTGTCCTAGTGTGTGAGTTGGTCTCATTCTTTCTCTCCAAAAACTCTCTCGTTAGAAAATCTGCCAATGAATTTTTATCTCCATTTATATATTCTATTTCAAAATCAAAAGCTGATAAAATAGCTTGCCATCTTGCAAATATTTGTTTTGAAACCAAAATTTTAACATATTTAATTACAACTTCTTTTGCAGACTTACAGTCTGTTCTTATGAAAAATTTTTTGTTTTTCAAATCATCTTGAAATTTAATAATACATAATACTATAGACAAAATTTCTTTTTCAATAGTACTATAATTTTTCTGACTATTATTCTATAATCCAGAATGAAATCGAACAATTTGTTCAGAGGATGAGTTAAGTTTCGTTTGTTTGAGAATACCTCCAAAGCCAATTTCAGAGGCATGAGTTTCAACTACCATATTTGCCTCAGGGTCATAGATACTGAGACATGGAAGTTTTTTGACAAGTTGTCTCAAATGATGAACAGTTTGGGTCTATTTTCAACCCCAAACAATTGGATTCTTTTTGAGACGATCATAAAGTGGTTTACAAATGAATTTCAAATTGGGAATGACATCTGCCACATAATTTAAACATCCTAAAAATCGTTGCAATTGAGTCTTTTCCTTGATTTCATCGGGAAACCTATTTGCAAATTCAATGGATCTAGTAATGGGTTTGTTAAGACCTGTATCCAAATTATGACCTAAAAATCCAGTCTTAGTTTAAAACAATTTCAATTTACTGGCACTCACTACCAGCCTAGTTTTCTTGACTATGTCTAGAAAAATATTCAAATGTTTAAAGTGTTGTTCTAGTGCCTCACTAAATACTAAGAGTTAAAAATGTCATTCTTAACCTTCTAAATTCAAAAGGGGCATTCTTTAATCCAAATGGCATAACATTCCATTCATATTGTCCAAAAGGTACATCAAAAGCAGTTTTATATATATGCTTTTCTGCTATCTTAATTTGCCAAAATCTTGCTTTCATATCAAATTTATAAATAACAGATTTAATTGTTCTATTAAGTAAGTCTCTTTTATTAGGTATAGGATACCTAATCCATTTTAATACACTATTTAAAGGATCATAATTAATTACTAATTTGGGTGCACCCCTTTAATTTGCAACGTTATTATTCACATAAAAAGCTGAACAACTGCAAGGTTTTCTAGATTCTCTAATAATCTTTTTATGTAATAAATACTGAATTTCTTTTTCATAGGTTTTAATTAATTCTCGATTCATTTTAGTAGGGATATTCTTTTCATCAAATTCATCTATATAAGGCAATTCAACTTCATGAAATTGTCTATTCCAAAAGACTATAGGTACATCTGAACAAACTTCCTTTTTAATTTTATTTTCCAATTCAGAAATTCTATTTTTAATTTCGTGGTCAAGCAATTGATTTTCATTTCTTTTATACTTAATTTCTTCTTTCAAAAAATTAACTTTATTTAATTTTTTAGTTGTTTTATCTTTTACAACATCTATAAATTTACACATAGGTTTATTGAGAAAAGGGAAAGTAATACTAATAGTTCCTATCTTAGTATGAATTCCTAATTTAACTACTTCAAATGGGTAAATCTGAGTGATAAAAGGAGTTCCTAATATAATTTCTTCATTCAAATCTTTTATTAAAATAAAAGAGTTCTTGAAACAAAATTATTTATAAAAATATGAGCTTTAGACAATTTGTAATCTATTTTCAATCTATTTCCTGATGCTGAATACAACTTAGTAGAAGTTTTTTCATAATCTCTACTAGGTACTATTCCTTCTTGAATACAATTTTGATTTGCTCCCGAATCTAAAAGAGCAGTAGCTTCAATTACAAAATCTCCAATTTTCAAAGTTATGGGTATATACCATTCTTGAAAAGTTGTACACTTTATATTATCTATAAATTTTATTTTATTAGATGTTTCACATTCATCTTCAATTTCTTTTAGAAATGGTTCTGCGTCTGCAAATTTCAATTTTATTAATTCTTCATTAATATTACTAATTTCTTCACTATGAATTTCATTAATTTCTTTTAGAGTTTTAATTTGTTCTCTAATCTGTTTTATTTCTTCTCTTAAATTTTCTAAAGTCATATCTTTATTTTTCTATTTAAACTTATCAAATACTTCTTTAACACTAAGAGGTTCTATCCTTTTATTAGGATTACTGAATAAAGAGTCTTTTCACTTAAATAAATATTCCTTTTTAACTTTTAGGTCTTTAATTTTTTCTATTATGTCAATAATTCTTTATTTTCCTTAGGCAATTTGCTAAAACTAATCATATTTATATTACAATTATTATCAATACAATTGCAAATTCCTTCAAAAGAGTTATCAGATTCACTAGTTGAAGTATCTACTAATTCAAATATGTTATTATCAAATTCAAATTTTGATTCAGTTGTTTTATCAGTTTCAGGGTTGTCAAGTATTTGATACAATTTTTCCTTAATATCTTCATCTAATTCAAGTTGACTAATTTTCTTTTTCTTATTTGCTAATTTAGGACTATCTGCTTTGTGTTCCTTTTTTCCACAAGAATAATATTTTATATTTTCTGTATTTTGATTATTAGACTCTCTTTTTCTAAATCTTCTGGTTTCATATTTATATTCTCCAGATTTGCGTTCTTTATTTCTTTTAAGTTTTTTCTTCTTTTTAAGTATCCTAGAGGGAGGATCTATAGAAGCATATCCAAATATTTCACTAAAATTTTCAAATTCCTTCTTAGAACTTTTATGATATTTTTCCAATTGATTTTTTAATTTCAAATCAGTGCAAATATTTAATCCTACAATATTCACATAATTTTTGGGTTCTCCATATGTAAGTAATCCATAAGGTATATTATTATTAAAATCTTGTTTCAACTTTTGTCTAACCTTATCTGCAAATAAAGGAGGTAGACCCGATATAAATCTTTCATTCCTAAAAGCTTGATGACAATCATTTCTAAGCATTACTTTTGCTAAAAACATATCTTTATACCATCTAAAATCATGTAATTTCAAAGAAGTCAAATTTGTTAAAATTTCACTACTTCTATCTTGAAATGCGAATGGGTCACCAGCAAAATGTTTAGTCATAGCAAATACGAGACTATTTACTGCATCTAAAATTTCTTCAATTGTAGTAATTTCTTGACCATTTTCAATTTTTACTTTTGAACTAATTTTATTAGATTTTATAATTTCCAATTTAATTGTGTGAGATAAGTAATTATCCCACCAACATCTTAAAGTTCCAGTAAATCCTGCAATTATCATCCATGCTATGTTTTCTTCATCTTTACTAGTATTAGATGCTTTATAGGCTATACAAGCCATAGACATTTCGTGAAACAAATTAATAATTTGGCGTTCTGCAAATCCATCTAAATTCCATTCAGTTATATCATGTCCTGAATAAGTGGATACTGTTGCTCAATGTTTTTCTTCAAATTGAATATCTGGAAAAGAAGCTCTTTTATAATAATTTTTCATATGGTGATAGGGTTTTTCTTTTGCTAATTTTTTAATTGATTCTTTTTCAGAGTTAATTGTTTGAATTTTAGTTCCACTGCTGCTAGCTTTCATATTTTGTTCAGAATCTATTTTTGCTAATCTTATATTAATATCATTTAATAGACTTATATCTTCTTGAGAGAATTTAAATTCTTTCCCAAATGTTATGTTTGCATCTTCAAATTCTAAAGGTTTAATAATAGGATTTCTATCTAAAGATTCTGTTTTCGGATTATCAGCTTTTAATTTCTTTTTTAAAAAAAAAAAAAAAAAAAAACCGTCCTTGAAGACGGGGGGATTGGCAAACCCCTACCTGTTTATTGAGAAGTTTAGAACAAGGGAAACATAAAGCCCCTTACCCTCAAAGAATGATGGAAACAAATCCACTTACCTAACAACCAAGAACAACACTAAGCTAGCTCCTTCTGAAGGATGGAATCTTGAAACGATCTAAATTACCGAGCCACTAAAGGCAGAGAACTAAACGAGTTATAATAGAAACAATGAGAACTATCACAAGCTTCATTAGCTAAGCAATCCGCCACTTGGTTACCTTCACGATATATATGTACTAGTCTAAAGGAGCCTCTAGCCATCAACCCTTGAATCATTCTAACCTTCTTGTAACTGTTCCAAGTCGTTGCATAAGTGTCGTTCACAATATCTATTACCACCCTTAATCCATTTGGATCGTAACTATGTTCCAATTTTGCCTAAGGCAATATCTCAAGCCCTGCAACAACGCTTCCATCTCTGCTTCCATGTTTGTGGCTCATCCCAAATAGATAAAGAAACCTCCCAAGAACCTCCCAGAGCCTTCCCTAACAATGCCCCCTATAGCAGCAACTCCCGGGTTACGTCTTAATGCACCATCGACATTCAAAACTATATCTTGCTGGTACTCATATTGCCACCAAAAGACTTTAAACATAACAGCCTTTTGTCTAACTAATTTGTTGGCATCAAGATTTGGAAAAGCCTTGCAGAGAGCTAGCATTTTTTGCTTGATTGCACAGATTATACCACTCCCCTTCGAAAACAAACTAACATCTCGACAGCTAAATTTCCCTACATATCAATGTGGGTACAATGATTGCCATTGCCCCATTTCTCCTGTCAAATTTAGCCTCCAGGCAACCTCATCTATTCAATGATTGAAACCTTGTTCTCTAGGAAAAAAAGACCACACTTCTGTGGTAATATCGCATGTCTTAAACAGGTGAGAGTAAGTTTCAGCATCCTTCATACAATGACATCGAGAAGGCAATTGAAAACCCAATCGCCGTATGCTGCAGTGCAGTGGTAGCAAGCCATTTAACATTTTCCACATAAAAATGGTCCACGAAAGAGGCAAATACTTGTGCCAAAACCTGACCACTAACTCCCCAGCCGTATTCTCTATGTATCTGATACAAGAGCCTAGAGAAAACGTACCAGCAGCTATAAGTTTCTAGACAAAACGATCTCTATCATTCAGCATAATTGGAAAATCCTCCACCTCCTGTACAATATCAGCCGGTAGCAGCTGATGTAATGTATCTGTAGCGAAATTACCATCCACAATGAGCTCCTTGACAAGCAACGTACCATCCTGAACTTCCACCCTTTCCACCAACCTGCCAGACAGTAGCCAATCATCATGCCAAAAGGAAAGCTCCCCTTTCCGACACAATACCGCAATGTGATTCTCTGTTGTGGACTGAAAGTCTTTCAGCTACTCCATTCCCTTGAACCACCTGAACCCATGGTTCTCCCCAACTGGAAGCCATATTTCATCTTGACATGCCTCCCCCAAAAAGAATCTTCTGTTCGAAACCTCCACCACATCTTGTAACTGTAAGCTTGTATGAGTGAATGCAATGAGTGGATGTTCAAACCAAATCTGTCAAATGGCTTACAAACTTTCTGCCAGCTGCACCAATGCCTCTTAACTTTGTCATTTGAGGAACCCTAGAAAAATCTGGCAAAACACTTCTCCACATCCTTCAAAATCTGTGCGGGTGGATTATACGCAACTAAAGTATATGCAGCCATTGTAGTTAAGACATGTCTAATGAGAATTACTGGATTTCCAACCGACAATAATTTCTTTTGCCAGCTTGCAATACGCCCCTGAACATTCTGTGAAAGAGCTTGGAAACAGGACATCCTAGGCCTTCCAACAAAAATTGGATAGCCTAGATATATAATGGGCATTGTCTTCAACGAACAGCCTGTGACTTCCTTCACCATCTTCTTCCTGGACATTGGAGCTCTACTTGGCAAGTAGATGGAGCTCTTCCGAAAATTCACCAATTGGCCAGAGCTTGATTGATAAGAATTCAGAAATTCCATCAAGCCTTCCAAGGCTGTCTTCAATCACTTTGTGAAGATAACTACATCATCCGCAAAGTTGAGATGCGAGATAGGGTAACCATTTCTGTCCGAGATGAAATTCCCCATACTCCCTTCCACCAGCATTCGGTTGAGCCCCCTAGAAAGCACCTCAGCAACTAAAATGAAAAGAGAAGGTGATAAAGGATCTCCTTGCCTTACCCCATGGCTCGAAGGAAAAAAACCACATGCTTTCCCATTAATAGTCACCAAGAAACGGTTGAAACACAACAAATTTCTGATCAAGTTTGGGAAATGGGGAGTAAACCCAAACTTCTTTAACACTTGAGAAAGTAATTCAAATGATACTCTATCAAATGCCTTAAACATATCCAACTCCATGATCAAATTGCCTTCTTGGCACCTTGTGTTCAATGATTGCGTATACTCCGTGGCCAGCAGAAGGTTATCAGTGATACATCGACCCCTAACGAAACCTCCTTGATTCTCACATATTATTTTCTGAAGCAATGAGGCCGTTCTCGATGTGATGACCTTTCCAATAATCTTTGATGAAAAATTGTAAAGACTTATTGGTCTGTAATCTGAGAAGGCTGCTGGGTTAGCAATTGTCAGAATTAGAACAATTTGCGTGGCTAAAACTTCTCTGGGAACACGAACTCCTGCCTAGCAGTCTTGAATTGCCTGCACAACATCCGCCCCTATCAGATCCCAAAAACCATGATAAAACTCACCGGGGAAGCCATCTATTCCAGGGCTACTCTCCTTGTCCAATGTAAACACCGCTTGCTTTATTTCCAACGCTGATGGTAAAGAAGATAGAATCTGATTGTCCTCTAATGTGACTAAGCTAGGGATATCTTTCATATAATCTGCCTGATTCAAGCCACAGCAGCACTCTTCCATAAATAGATCTGAAAAATAATGCACCGATGCCCATTCAATGTCCTGCTGTTCAACTAACCATTCTCCATTCAAGTCCCTTATCTTATGTATCTGCATTTTGGCTTTCTTAGTGTGCCAAAAATTAGTGAAATAGGACGTATTACCCTCGCCATCCTTCAACCACCTTATTCTCGCTTTTTGCCTCCAAAATAGAAACTCATTCCTAATATGATAGGCAAGCTCTGCTTGAGCTCAATGGAAGCTTTCTCTGTTTCAGTCAATTGGATCCTCTCTGTAAGTGTCCTCCAGCTGCAAACATAACACCTCTGCTTTTTGTATATTAGTCTGAACGTTACCAAACACCTCGTTCCACGTCGGCAACCTATTCTTCAAATGAATTAACTTAGCAGCCAATATTTACAACCCGTTTCCAATCACTTCCTGGTTCCATGAACTCTCTACCAGCTCCCGAAAGCCTTCGTGCCTGCTCCACATAGACTGATACCTGATCTGATGACATCCGAGGCAAATGGTCCATCTATGTCAATGGAAAAGGTTCTTGCCAATGTATATTAATCAGTGCCCTATCAAGTCTTTTCCAAAGGGGAGGAAAGGTTGAACAATACCACATAAAACTGCTCCCTTGGTACTACAAATCCATCAAACCTCAACCTTCTATACATTCATTAAACTCCCTCATAGCCCTAAGGCTTGCAATTGAACCCAAAGACTCATCTTGGGAACGAACCACATTAAAATCCCCTGCAATCAACCAAGGATTTGACAAATTCTGACTAATATTTAGCATATTCAGCCACAAATCCCTCTTGTCTATATAGTTCCTTAACAACACATCACAACCTGATATAGCCTTTATTGAACAAGTAACAACTTGAAACAAATCTGAAATCACTTCCAGGTTAATTAATTCGGACCAAAAAAGCCAAATTTTACCAGAAAAGCTGCTATAAAAATTTGGAAAATTGAACTTATATGCATAACTTCTTATTCAGTCAGCTGAAATAAAGGGTTCTAACACTCCTACAACATTTGGTTTATGCTCTAAAATTAGTTGTTTAAGATTCGTAACAGAGGTATCATTTCCAAAACCTCTAATATTCCAGATGATGCTCTTCACATGGAATGGGATGGAAAGGCTGTTCGCTTGGTTTCAGACCTTGTCAAAACTGCTAGAGGCTAGACTTCCTTCTTTCTCTTCTGTTTAACACTAACGGTAGGCTCACTCCTAGTCTGTCAAGCTACTGGCAAAACCACCTCTAGTTGGATCTCCTCTGTAGATTCCCCTGTAGTAGAACTCTCTGCTTGCTCAAAATTGGCCACTAACCTCAAGTTATCTCTGCAACTGTCAATCACTGTATATTGCTAATCGACAGTTGGCTAAGACTCACGGACCAGATCTGCTATATTCTGTTGTATTCTCCCGGCTAATTGAAGCAACTCGGTGACATTCTGATAAGACAACTCAACATTCCCCTCAATCTGTATTATTGCTACTGCCCAGTTTGCCTGCGTATCAGTTCCTGCTGCATTGTCCATGGACTTACCAGAATTCTGAACCGACTGGAGTTCAAATTTAGAAGGCGAAATAATATTCGCTTCAACCAAAGATATTGCTAAAGAATCCTTTGAAATTGTTCTCTTTTGGATTGCTGGAGATGTAATGAACATCAATTCTTCTGGGGAAATGCAAAAATTACTTAACAACGAAGGTGGGAGCCCTGCAATAGGTTGCCCCTTCAGAACATCCTTGACCTGCCTAACCAAAAGATTGCGAACCAATGGGTTACGGTTTTGGTCCAATCCTCTGTGCTCCTGAGGCTTCTGTAAATCTGCCTTTTGCTGACCACTACCCACAAGATCTTTCAAGCCTAGATTTTTAATTCTACAATCTACAACATCATGTCCTATCTTCCAACAATGAGAACAATATTCTGGAGTGTCCTCCAGATGGATTGGCTGCCACCCTCCTCCACCTGATCTATCCAAATTCGTTTAGGTGGTTTTTGCGGCAAGTCCAGTTTTACATAAACTCTGGCCACAGTTGGACTAGTGATATTAGCAGTAGGATTATCTATCTTCAGCAGCTTTCCGACCACCGATGCGATAGCATGAAGCGTCTCCTTCCTATATAAATGAATCGGAAGATCAAGGAAGCTAATCCATACCGGCACTACTGAAGGCTCCACCTTTACTTGAAGGCTCAGAGTCCATTTTAAAATTCTGATTGGAATTCCATTCAAACTCCAAACACCTTTAACCCATAGTCGACAATGGTCCTCTTCCAAATGCAACCTGATCAAGATATGCCTGTTATCCATTAATCTAATAGTAAACTCTCTCTTCAACCCGATTGTCCTGAATTCTTTGTGGATGACTTCAATTGAAGGCTTGCCATGAGAGAATTTGCCCACCAAAGCGTGCTCGAAAGGCTGTGAGAGGTGATCCACCTCTGCTTTGCTCAAACAGAATGTTGGTTCGCCCTTGTATTCCTATGGCTGTTTCACTGGGAATGTAGCTTGTTGCTACCGCTGGTGTTGAAATAATTCAACGAAAGAATTCCTCGCCCATGGATTAGGCCTGTCCTCCGGTGGTTGATCCACCGGCGGTGGTGCCGCCATCTGAGTGGTGTGAAGAAGTATATTTAGTCTCCAACCCTAGAGAGAAGAGTCGTTCAAAATTCAAAAAATTCTCGAACCTAAATTGTCTTTAATTTCAATTCTCTATTAGTTTTTTCACTATTTATTCTTGTAACTTCATCTGCTACTTTTATTAATACTGGATTAGTATAATTACTTTTATTAATACTGTAATATCTATATTTTCTATTTTTCCATCTAATTTAAATGGTGAGGCTTTTAAAGTTTGATTTTTATGAACTATTTTGATTTCTTCTACAGGTGGCATAACGGATTCTTTTACTTCTCCTTGACTAGTATACCATTTTTGGGATATAACATTAATAGATCCTGGTAGGTCGATTCTTCTTGATCTATCTAACCATTCAAAGAAATATAAATGTTCTCTTATGATTTTCATGTCTTTGTAATATCTTTCTTTTAATTCAATTGTTCTTTTTACAGGAATTGTGCTAAAAAACTAATCTCTTTTAATCTTATTTTCTTTACTGTAAAATAATTTTCTTAGTAAAGGCTTATCTAGTTCAAATTCTTTTTCTTGATTAATTACTAATAATTGGTCATCTACTGATTCCATTTTCATTTCTAAAAATGTTGGACTTCTGGAAACTTGACTAATGTTATCTTCATAATTTACTTTAGGGATTCTTTGTTAAAATCCACACTAGCAAATCTGTTAAGTCTAGTGTTTCTATTCGTTTCAAGTTTAGGAGAATAATTAGTAGATGTTTCAGATAAAGATTTTCTACTTTTTCTTAGTGTTGTAGGTCTTTTAAATTCTAGTTGAACACTGTCATCTGGTGCTTCTATTATTTTGTCTAATGTACAGGATTCCTGATATTTTCTTTCATTTAATCTATTAAAATTCCTTTTATGGTTTTGACTTATAGAATTTATTATAAATTGATGAAAACTACTGTTAACCCAAAAGCCATACAATATTCAAATCCAAATGAAACTTTGTTATTCTTAACTAACATTTTAAGATCAACATTTGTCATACCTGAATTGTCACATTTCAATAAATCAAGTTCAAAATGTAGAACCACAAAATTATTTGTTTGTTCAGCTCTTTCCTCATCCTCATCAGTTCGTTTCTCATCACACCAAGTAGCAATAAAAGACTTCTTATGTTTTTTTAGATAGGTTGCACATTCACCCTGAATATGACCATAACCTTCACATTCCCTGCACCGTATTCCTCTATTTGTTTTGATATTAGAATCAATACAATCAAAAAGGGACTTACCAAAAGTTTCTTTGTTTCCGGTTTTGTTTCTGAAAGGACCGAGGTTTGGTTTGCCTTTGATTTGTCTCTACATTTTGTTGACATTTTGTGAGATCAGTTACATTGTTTACTGAACATCTTCAGAACAGTCAATTTCTAGATCAATGGGATCGGCAACTTGAAAAGCAATACTCTTGTTCTTCTGATTTGGCTTTAAGTTCATCTAAAAGGTTTGTAATGAGCCTATCAACTCATCATACTTGATTGTATCGATATCCTTTGCTTCTTCTATTGCAGTTACTTTATGGGCAAACCGTTCTGGAAGAAATCTTTGCGTACCAATGTTTCTTCAGTCATTTGCTTCCCAAGGGTAAATGACTCATCAGCTAGAACACTCAATTTTGCATGAAAATCAGCAATTGTTTCAGTTTCATCCATCCATAATTTCTCAAAGTGAGAACTAATCATTTGCAATTTGGAGTGTCGCACAGTTGATGTTCCTTCATGTGCTATTTGTAAAGTTGTTCAGGCCTCCTTTGCTGAAATACATTGAGCAATCAAACAAAACTGGTTAACATCAACAGCATTAAAAATAGCGTTAAGAGCTTTAGAGTTAGAATTAGCTTCCTTATCCTCTTCCTCTATCCAGTTATCTTCATCCTTCAAAACATCCTTCTCATCTTTCGGAGGAGTCCATCCTCTTCGGACTGATTTCCAAACCTTTTCATCTAGCGCTTTGATGAACGCAGTCATCCGAGCCTTCCAATATTAATAGTTGCTTCCATTGAGCAGAGGTGGTCCACTCACCGATCCTTCTTCCTGTAGCCCACTCATTGCTGCACAAAAATATTCTAATCCAAGATCTTTCACTAATTCATTAGCTTATGTCTTTGATACCAATTGATAGAATCTTTTGATAGCAATTCTACTATTAAGTTTACGTAATATACTGAGTGTGTAAATTTTTGAGAAAAATAAAGTAAATGTACACCGAGATTTAACGAGGTTCACCCCTTTGGAGTATATCCAATATTAGACTACGTCCTCAATGCCAAGCCAAGCTGCAAAATCCACTAAGATAAAAACATTACAATAGATGTAGTATAGAACAATAGAATCCCTTTAGTTTATCACAACCCTATACTAAGTTTTACCTTACAAACTCACAGCAAGAATCCCTCTTGCATATATCGCAACATCTTCTAAAATCCCTTTGAAGATGACAAAGCTTCTTCCGAAGCCGAACTCCCCCTAAGTTTTTGAATTGTTCCACATGAACTGATGTGATACTCCCATGACACGCATCTGACATGTTGCGATAGTGAGGTAGAGATGCTCCTCCTGAGTCATACTACCATAAACATTCTCCTGAATACTTATAAGGATTTTCAGCAAGGACTTCTCAGCACGTTGCTCAATCACCGTCAATCTTTATCACTCAAAGATTATCTTGATAGCAATGTAAAACGATAAGAGATATTCTTGTCTAAAAGATAATCACAATACATAGATAAATATGAAACTTTCAATTTATATAAATACGAAAATATCAATTTAGGATAATCAGTTAAGGAATATCTATCTTCAGAAATTTTAAGAGATACCATATCAAATTATTATGAATTTAATAAAGATAAAATCCTAATGAGCTTAATAATCTCCTAATCTAACTCAACCACTGATTTGATCAATCTGTTCACAGTCAATACAACAATATTCTATTGAAGCTTCAAAAACCGATTGGTTTGAGAAATAATAGCCAACACAAATATCTAACAACCCCATTATCAAACTCAATGTCAAGCCACGACCTACTTTTCTCCAACTTGTTGAACTTAATCCCGTCTTGTTTAAGCTCGCTCAAGCTTTTTATGAACTTCACTTCTGTTGGGACAACACCAGTCTCCTTGTGGTGGTTGTTTGGATTGTCAACCAACATGGAACAACACCAGTCTCCTTGTTTGTCAAAAGAGTTACGCCAATTGTTGTATATTAGGCTTAGAAGATGGTACGGGTGAGTAGTCATGACGTGATCAGAATTTTCAGATAAATTACTATGAATAAATAATATTGATTTATGATCAACTGGTAAGAGACCAATTAGACAGCTTATGGCTAAAAAAATAAGGGGTTTTTCTGAATTAGGGTGTTTTGAAATATTATTCTCGGGCGTCGTCATGTTAAATAATTTATTGAGGATAAAGAAAGGAAGCTGATTTTCAAACAGGAGCAGGTCTCTCCTCAAGATACCCACGATCCATTCCATTTTGAAAATCTGGTCATTATTTCAGTTGTTCTGGATCCTTATCGAAATTCCTCAGGAACTGAATGATAAAGCAACCATCAAGAAGCAGCATTTCGATGAAATCTTCTTGGCTTAAGCTGATCATGAGTTGGTCTGTGGCATAGCAGCTACTGACCAATTGTTTTGCTCTTTCAGTCCTTAATCACTAATTTCCGAGTCAAAGTCATTGCATTCAATTGCATACCTCATTTTCCCTTTTTCTTCTTTTTCTTGTACCATGTATGTTTCAAGTGGAAAGTTTACATATATAGTTCCCGCTTTTATACTGAACTTTCCAAATGAAAATATCTTCAATATTATCTTTTCTTTCTGTTATGAGCTGGGATTAGTGAATGTTTGACTGTGAATTTACTTTACTTTACTTCTGATACATAATAAAATAATTAATAATTTAAAGCACATTTAATTATACAGAAAATAAATTATGAAATTATAATTTATTTAACTACCACTTAAAATATGTTTTCTTGATTTTAATTAAATTAAATTTATAGAATTTGAAATCCAAACATAAATTAACAACACTTAATTTGATGATTCTTAATTAAATCGGAATACAAACAAAATACACTAACAAATAGGGGTGTTAAAAAAAAAGAAGAAAAAAGATGCCGTCCATGGGACACATCTGTCTCGATCACTCGTAAAAAATTCAAATTTCAATTCATTTTCATTGGAGCTCTCTCTCTCTCCTTATTGGCATTCTTATGGATCCCTATTTTCACCCCCTCTTCAATGGTACCTCCCACTCTCTCTCTTCTTGATTTTGTCCAAAAGATGTGGACGGGGTCACCCCACAGATCCTGATGGAGCTCCGCAATCAGCAGCCTGAAAAGATGAGAGAAAAGGTCATCGGAGTGGGCTGTCACCCCGGGAAAGAGCTTCGATGCCTAAGTTAGTATTCTGGGAGAGTTTTCGGTAAAGACAGTATCAAGAAGATCAGAGAGTCTTAGTCGTCTATTTCTTACTTGTCCGTAGACTGATTGTGTGTTCAGTTACCTCCTGGATGGAAGCTCTGCATTACGTAATAGTAGGCAATCAAGATAATTGTGGGATTCAGTCGAATCCCCACCAATTGCTCCTAGGATCATGGAGTTTCCCTTTGACCAGAGATCTTGTCATTCACGTCTCTGTGAGAGCTACGAGTTAGCGAACCATCCTTCAGACCAACTTCGTGACCTCCCCGTGGATGCTGAGGGCCTCGAACATCTCTTCTGGTGAGGTCACGCCAAGTGATCCTTGGCTCCTTAGAGTGTTTTAGGAGTTGCGCACCTGTGGTCATGGCATGGAAGATTTATGATTCGGATCGGAGCTTACCCGGTCGAAGTTAGGGTCTGGCAAGACCTCAGCTCGAGCTCATTTAGCAGGTCGATGACCTCTAGTTCTGTGACCTAGGAGGTCGATGGTAGCGGATCGTTGCCCACGTGTCCTTGTTGACTCTGTGAGTCTGACTTTCAAGTATTGAAGGCATGGGGCCCTTTGGCCAATTTGGATTCAATTTTGTCCAGGTCCTAACCATTTGGATTGACTAGTCTAGGCCGTGCCCATTTCAGCCATCATTACCCCCCTTTAGGCCCGGCAAGCTCAAAGGTCGCTGGTGCCTAAATTACCATCTTCAAGTCTTTGCTACTATTGGGTCTGCCAATTCCTTGTAGCAGCTAACTTCAAGGGTACCATTCCACTCGCATCTCTAGTCGAGAGCTACAAGCTGGCTTAGGATTTTTTGGCTCCAAGGGGAGTTGTGCACACCTAGTTGAGTCATGGAAGGTACATGAGCAGGGTTGGAACTCACAAGGTCGTGGGTTGTGGTCTAGTGAATCCTCTGTTGTGCTCATCTAGAGGTCGGCGACCTCTAGGTCCATGACCCATGAGATCGGTGGTAGGAAGTCCTTGCCCACTCAAACCTCGGGACTCGGTAGCGTGACTTTCGTTTATTACTAGTTACTATCTACAAGTCGCAAGTCTAACCTTCAAGCATTATCTGCACCATCTTGAGGTCAGGGATCCTTCCTTCACGTATTAAAAGTTACCATCTCCAAGCTCCGGGTTTGACTTTCAAGTATTAAAAACTACCACCTCTAAGTCGTGGTCTGACTTTCAGGCATTAAAGGTTACCATCTCTAGGTTGCAACCGGTCGAAAGGTTGAACAGCTTTCTCGCAACTGTTTGTGAGGCTGGCCTTCAGGTATTTTAAGAATTACCATCTTGAGTCCAAGGTTCTTCGTAAAACTACGTCGTATTCTTGCAATGGCTATTTCTGAGGAAAGACTCACTCATTTATTTTTTGAAAGTTCGCTGGCTATCTTCATTGGAGAATCGCCCCGCTTTAATTTTGGTAGCTCTAGCCCGTTTCAGTTCTGAGGAAACACTGCGCCTTTATCGTCTGTACTTTTTGAGCAGGAGTTGGGCCGGGATTAGTACTTGCACCGCCGACCAGTCCCGGACCCGGGGAACTTGACCCGCTTTAGTCTTTTAGCTAGAAACTGAAGAATTCTTGGTTTTGGGGGGCCGCACCCTTTACTCAAGGCGAAGCTGAATCACTTCTGGTTCATCAATTTGTGCCCTGAATCCCAACGGGGCCCTAATTTCATTTATAATCAAAATTTTTCTAGACCTTTCTTCACATTCTCCAGCCATTTTCTTCTCTTTTCAATTCCTCATTCCAGATTTCTTCTTTTCTTTTTTGAGCCTTCATCTGAATTCTTTCTGTCACAATGTTTGGTACTTCAAATGCCTCAAACTCCGAGCCTAAAACCCTTGTAAACAATATTTTTTATTAACCTCCCCACTTTCTAAGCTCTTTTTGCAGGCCATGCCTGACCTATGATCTTGCTGAGGTTGGGGTTTGTTCCCAGACTTCCACCCAGGATTCCATTGACGTCATGGCTCTCTAGGTGGAGATGGAGGCAGATGAGGGTGACTTCGCCGCTGCCACTGGGGTTGAGGGCCCCATTCCAGGCATGTTGAGCACATAGCTCTTCATCGACCCAGTCTTTGGGGAGGACTCCTTTTCCCTTTCCTTCATCCACTCGTCCTGGACATAGTCCACTATTGGTGTCACCTTGGCTCAATTTGTCCCCAATTCTATCAGCATGATAATTGCTTTCACAGCTACTTGTCATCTTTATAGGGTTCTAGTGTCTTTGGAGCTCTACAGATTTTTCTTCTAGTTGGAAGTTCCATCAGCTTCCAACTCCTCTAAGGGGTATCTGAGGTTGGTTCAATTGCATTAGATAATAGGTTGCATCCAGTCTCTAGAGGGGGAGTGGAAGTCTCACTTCTTCTTCGCCCGTCTCCCTCCCTTCCTAATGGAGGGGTATCCGAATTAGAACCTGAACCAACTTTTTTACAATGCGCTTCCCTCCCTTCTCCCTACTCTAAGGCTACACAAGGACTTTCTGATGGCATTGGCCCACTCCAACTGGCCTAAGGTTAGGTGCACTTCTTTTATCTAGCCGAGGTCCTTCCTAGATGCTGCTGGTTTGTGGTGGAGCATGTATTGCAATCTCCCTTTCGTCAGGACAGGCATGGGGGTTGCCCTCTCTAGTAAGTAGCCCTTCCAGAATTGGCTCCTCCTTTCTTGTGGTTTCCATCTTTACTACGCACTAACAATTTTTCCTTTTCCTTTTAACAGTGCTTAGGGTTGTTGACTGGCTCTATGGGGTCGACCGTTACAGACCAGAAGATGGGGGGGACCGAGCATTCCCCCCCCCCCCCAATCTCTTTGCCTGCGGGATCTGCCCCAACTCTGGCTGCCGAGGTCCCTACCGAAGCCACTGCTGGACCTTCAATTCTTCTGCGAGGGGGAAGTCGTATCGGGGCTGTTTCCAGCCGGGGTAGAGAAGGGCCGGACCCTGGGGAAGTTGGGCCGAGCTGCGATGATGTAGGATCGAGTCGTAGTGGAGGTCGCAGGACCTGGGTTGCTACCCATCGTGGCAGGGGAGGATCAGGTCGTGGAGATGCGAGACCAGGTCGTGGTGTTGGATGGATGGACCCCAACTAGGGAGGACTAGGCGTGGCTAGCAGGACTCGTGCTGCTACTCGTCGCCGAGCTAAGATGATGGAGATGCTCAGGGGTCCTTCTCAAGGTCCACCAATAGAGATTTCTAGCTCGTCTATTGACTCGTTCTCCTGATATACTTCAGAAAGCCTGTTTGTGGCTTTCTATTTTCCTCTTGCCCTTTATATACAACTACTCATTATTTTCTATCATTGCTTGGAGCAATGTTCCTAATTTCCATACTCGTAGTTTTTCAACAATTGCACACTTGTATAACTGTTTCTACTCAAGCATTTAACACAGGCATAATACCCACATAAGCTTTAAAAAACTTAGCTTTAATCTGTGTTGAACTTGTTGAAGTCATTATTGTGGTCGTTGTTGTGTGACTGAGGTCGTCATGATCCTCGGTGAGGTCTGAGAGATTTGTGAGGTCTCTAACATCTTAGGTGACCTTTAGGAGTAGAACCTATTTAAGTGACAGGCATTCCAAGGTCTCAGGAGCTGTCTTACTTCGAGATCAGCTAGTTTGTAGCTTCCTCCTTTGTGAGCCTCTTGGATCAGGTAGGGTCCCTCCCAGCTTTGTTGCAGCTTGGTTAGTTGACCTTGTTTGCCAACATCTGACCTCTTGAGGACCATTTCTCCAACCGCAAAGTGTCTTTCTTTCACTCGTTGGTTGAAAAAATTTGTTACCTGCCTTTTTGTAAGTTCTATCCACTTCAGCTGCCTTGTTTCTAACCTTTTCGAGGAGGTTGAGTTCTACCCTTCTCTCCCCCTCGTTTAAGACTGAATCATATTCGGTCAGTCTTAAAGATTCCATTCGAACTTCAACTGGCATTATTGCCTCTGCTCCAGAGCAAAGACTAAATGGAGTTTCTCCAGTGGCTTTTCTATGTGTTGTTCTGTATGCCCACAGTGTGCTTGGGATCTCATTTCACCAATTTGTGTGGCGGCCTTCCTGTTCGAGCTTAGTGAGTCTCCTTTTTAGCCCTTCCAAAATTGTCATGTTTGTGACCTCTGCTAATCCATTAGCCTGAGGGTGGGCTACGGAGGTCAACCTTTGCTCAATGTGAAGATTTTCATAGGAAGTCTTGAATGGTCACCAGTGAACTACCTGCCGATGTCTGAAATGATGGCTCGTTGGATCCCAAATCTTCTTACAATGTTTCTCCACACAAATGATTGAACCTTTTGAGACCATATCCCGTATGCCTCAACCCATCTAATGCAGTACTCCACGACAACTATGAGGAACTTTGGACCCCCTACTTCTTTTGAGAAGGTCCGAGTATGTCAATTCCCTATATATCAAATGGTACGGAGGCGTTGGTTGGCTGGTATTTCATAGGTGGCAGGTGTGATTTGTTCCCATGCAACTTTCAGCTTGTGCATTTCTGTATGGTTGTCTTAATGTCAGTGACCATTGCAGGGACTACGAGGGTGCATTTCTTCGGGTTCAACTTCATGTGAATAGCTTTCAGGGTTTGAAAAGTTTCCCTGATGTCTTCATGTGAGCAATTTAGCTTTGTTTCTCCTGATTGGCTGGAGGAGTTGGTTTCCTCGGTGGGTTGGGGGCTGTCCCTCAAGCGTTTTCACTTGTCTTTTCGATTAGGCTACGACAAGGAGGCCTCCTTGCCCCAAGAGGAGTTTGCAGCGAGCTTCCCCACTATTCAGGGACCGCATCCTGCCCTTGGCTAATAGAGATGGCCTCTCGGTTGAGCCTATCTCTTAGGTCATACCCCTTTCCATTGTTGAGGGTTTCCCTGTGGTCGGTTACAGGCAGGGTTCTCACTCCCTGTGACCTTTCTTCTTGTCAACATGCTTCTCGACCTGCATCATTGCACAGGGGGTTGGTCCTCGCTTTTGAAGGCTGAAGCCTATCTGGGTGAGTGTGCCCAGTTTGGCCTCTAGATGGGCACGTATCCCTCTGGGGAGGTGCCGGAGTCTGCTTGGTGGAAAAGTAATCTCTTCTGCCAGAGATTCCTTCTAGGGCCGCCACCATTCTCTCCATTGGGTGTGTTGGCATAGATACCCAGGTTCCTTTAGATCTTTTTGGCTTGGGCGGCCTGGGATTGTAGCCATTCATAGCAAGATGTGGGTGTGCATTTCTTGTACAAACATTGGGTTGGTCAGGATATTCCGGGATGGGCCAGATTGTGCTGTGCTGTGTGCTAGGCCCTGGATTGCCGTTACTGACGACCTGCACTGGAGGTGGCATTTCGAGCATTGTCTCTCCAATGCGCAATTGTGTTCTGATTGGTGGTCTAACATGGCGTGGCTGTTGAACACACCAAAGCTGTGATTGAGCCATCAGGATTGTTTTATTTGTTTTATGTATGGAAAAAAGGCTAGGCTTTTTTGCTACAGATTCCCATAGATGGCGCCAGAAGTGATGGGGTCCAAAAGATGTGGATCGGGTCACTCGACAGATCCTGATGGGGCTCCGAAATCAGCAGCCTCAGAAGATGAGAGAAAAGGCCACCATAGTGGGTTGTCGCTCGAGGAAGAGCTCCGATGCGTAAGTTAGTATTCTGAGAGAGTTTCCGATAAAGACAGTTCTCAAGAAGATCAGAAAGTCTTAGTGGTTTGTTTCTTACTTGTCCGTAGACTGATTTTGTGTTTCTGTTTAAGTAGAGAGAGAAAGTCAGTTCCTTCTAGATTGGGGCTCTACATTACGTAACAGTAGGCAATCAGGATAATTATGGGATTCAGTTGAATCCCGCCAATTGCTCCTAGGATCATGGAGTTTCCCTGAAACGAGAGATCTTGCCATTCACGTCTATGTGGGAGCCATGAGCTCTCTAACCGTCCTTTAAACCAACTTCGTGACCTCCCAGTGGATGCTGAGGATCTCGAACATCTCTTCTGGTGAGGTCGCGCTGAGTGGTTTAAAGGTCATGCACCTGTGATCGTAGCATGGAAGATTTATGTTTCGGAGCGAAGCTTACCAGGTCGAAGTATGGGTTTTGCAAGACCTAAGCTCATTTTGATTTTTTCATTTTTATAAATTATAATTATTTTGAGAAATAAAAAAATAAAAGAATAGATTTTGTGAAGTTTATAAATTTAAAAAGAAAAGAAGCTTTTGTACCTATTATGAAAAAAAAATGTGATTTTTTTATTTTTTTAGGCAAAACATCAAATAAATATTATGAATATGTATATAAAATTAGAAGGAAATTATCAATATATCCAAAAATTGCATGTAAAAAAAAAATTCAATTTAATATCGCATGAGGCCCAACCCCACGTGTTAAATTCGTCGGAACCTGATAACTGAGGCCACAATGCTAATTTTTTGCACCGGTGCTAGAATTTGGGTCCAAGTTAGCATTTGGAGCACCCCGTTCCAATGGGGAGAGGTGCCCCCAAACACTCTCTTTCCTCCAGCTGGATTTAAGCTCCCCCTGACCGGATGGAGCTAAAATGCTAATTTCTCTTTCAAAATGGATCAGCTCTTATAAATATTACACAGGAAGATGGTCAAATTGCAGTGGCAAAATAAATTAATTGAAGAATATGACAGATTTATTATCTGTAAGCATCCTTTTCAATACCCACCAAACCTATTAAATAATTAACACACATTATTAAATAAAGTAGCTATTCTGAGTTGGATAATAATTAAAGGTAATATTTTACAAAATACAAAAGTAATAAAAGAAAGTTTTAGATAATGTTAAGTTATTGTTTCTAATTTGGTAATAAGGTATAGATTCAAATATATCAATCAAATTATTTGAAAAAAGGAAAACAAATTAAATATTCAGGATTATTAAGAGTCATAATAATCTTGCAAAAGTAAAGTATCAAGCATAGTTATAGTTCTTTTTGTCATGTGATATCTACAAAATTCAATTAGAAAGATAGTTTATCGGTACCCTTTTAACCAATCTTGTGAGCAGCAATTTTGATCTTATGCAGAAAGAAGGTAAAGAAAGCCAAAAAGGTATGAAAAAAAATGTACTCCCTTCCTCCCTTTTTATAAGATGTTAAAGGGGTTTAGACTTGTCCCCATTTATAAATAGTTTTGCACAGTTTTTAACTATATTTTAGAATAAACTTCCTTTATTACCCTTAATCCTATTCATTCTCTTTAATGTTTCCAGGCTCTTCACCTCTTCTCGAAAATCCCATTCACCTCGTTTCAGACTTCCAATGCTGCCGTTTCTAGGACCGACCGATGCCTCACCGGCACAAGTACCACCCGTAGCCACAGAGACCTGCTCTTATGGCTTACCCTAAGAAGAAGATTCAATCTCATAAAAGAGAAAGCGGCATCAACTGTCGAATCAAAAGTTGGTGACCTGTCTCTAATAGAAAATAGGGCTGGTAGTCTACTTGACTCGAGTGGACATCTGATATGGCATCAATCTGGGAACAAAATAGAAAATCTGGGCTGCTAGAAAGGAGGACTGTGAAGCCTTCCACGCATAGGTGATGCCTGACCAAAAAAATTCCCTTGCTTTGGTACGAGTACGGGCTTTGAGAATACTTCCTTTGCCTTTCAGGAAGCTTTGGAGAGAGAATTGAGTTGCTGTGAAATTCGCAAGAAGGAGGTGAAATTTTTTAAGTTATCTGCAAAATTTTGAAAACCCCCTTTTATCATTCTCCTTCTCTTACTGATTAGAACAAAAATTTTTGAACACATCTGCAAAATTTTGAAACAAAAAAAAAAAAGGAAAAAAAGAAGTTTTTTTTTTTTTTTAAATCTACTTTTGGGAACTTTCCTCCGCCGGATAGCCCTGTAAATTTCCAGAGGGTTATCTTGTTCTTGTGCAATAATCTTGTCATCTCATAATACTACCCTTTTTTCAATCCCGTTCCTGATGCACTCCTCTTTTAATAGGATTGTAAATTCTTTTTCTTTTTTTCTTGGTTTTATTTATTTTTATTTCAATTAACACCGAGAAGAAAAGGAAGAAGAAAATCCTTCAGTCATTTGATTTGATTATCGTGATGTATGCATTTGATTCATGGAGGAACGTCACTTTAGCATTTTAGAAGAATTGAAAAATTTTAAAGTTTCTCAAACAAAACATGAATTTTGGAGTAATCATTCTTTATGTTTCCGAACAAAGAACAAAGCTAGAAGGGTAATTTAGGGAAAAAAATTTTTCCTTAATCTTTACAAAAAGACCGCAAATGCCTTATAAAAATGGACGGAGGGAGTGCAAGCTAAAGAAGATGAAGATGAAGATGAAAAGTAGAGTACAAAAATAGAAATAAAACAATGCACAATTAACTATGAAATAAAACACATCTCAAAATAAGACAAGTCAGAGTAAGTAATTGGGCACCATCTAAATTCCAAAAGGACATTCAAATAACATTCATCAAATCTCATAATTCTTGAAATCAAAGAAAAATTTTTCCAGGTGCATGTTTAGTTATTTTCTATTTCCCAATGAGCATTTTAATGAAAATTTTCCAATCTTATCCTTCTAATCATATTAAATATTAGAATTGAATTTATATGAGCATTATTTATTAGAAGGGGTATTTTAGTCCAAAAAAATAATAATTATTGAAACAATCGTTTCCTTTAAATGCGTTCTAAAAAGAAATTGAGGTAGTAATATGGGTTCATAATATTTATAAACAAATAAGTCAAAAGTTGTTTAATATCTCCATATAGCTATTAAATTTTGAATAAAAATAAAATCAATTATAACTAAAGAAAAAATTATTTAAAAACTTGCGAATTTATTTAAAAAACCTTTTGAATTTTTAACAAAACAAAAATATTCATAAATAAAATTAAAATAAGAAATGATCAAACATGAGACAGATACAAAGATCACATATTTTAAAATTAAAATTTAATTTTTTCTATATTAAAATATTTCGCATTTTTGTTTTAAGAAATTTATATTAAATTATTGCACAGCGCAACTGATCATGAGAAAATATTAGATGGCATTAACATACCAATATGGCAACTGATCATTCCTCTTTGTTGCATCTCTATACCTTTTTTTCCTCCCCACATATTTTCATATTTTAGACTTAAATATCTTTCATGATTTATTAGAAGTAGTGAGTGGGAACAAGAGAATATCATACAGAAATTGTTCAAACAACAAAAGATGACAATATACATACACAAATTTAGAGTAAAGCCATAGTGGGCAACTGAGCTCATCTTAGGGTCAACTGGCTCTTGTGTGTAATTCATATCAGAGTTGATCATGTAAATACACTCTCGAGGCTACCACATAATGAGCATCGATGCTTACTGTAGCATTTTCTATACAAATTTATATATACCGTCCCATGAAAATTTATCTCTGAAGAGTGAAAGTCATAGGCTAAACTTGCCAGTGATGGGAATAATACAAAGAAGTATCAATAGAACATTAATTCAAAAACAAAAATGCAGAAAAAAGGGAAAACCCAAAAGATTAACTGTTTAGTCTTAGAGCAATCAACTTACAATCTGATTTTGCTTTGAATTTACATGGTTA
This sequence comes from Parsonsia alboflavescens, assembly GCA_028571225.1. NCBI lineage: Eukaryota > Viridiplantae > Streptophyta > Magnoliopsida > Gentianales > Apocynaceae > Parsonsia > Parsonsia alboflavescens. The sequence continues at coordinate 8,445 of JAOXNR010052838.1, read as the reverse complement.
ATTATACAGTAATAATTCCTTAAATAAATAATTTCCTAGATCAGAACAATCTAAAAGTCAAACTAGTTTTTGTTGGCATGTGCTATCAATTAGCTAATTAGGGAATCACCATATTAGATTAGGGAATTACCATATTAGATTTGGGAATCATTTTGTTATTTGTGGATATTGTGTTACCATAGTTGTAGGAGGAAGTTTTGGCCAAACTTGTATATATATCTCTATGAGATATTAAGTCATAGTAAGTGAAATAGAATGAATACTTTTTCCGCAGATATTTCTTCTCTACATGGTATCAGAGATCTAGGGTTTGATCCTTGGGGTACTGTAAGTCAATCATCGACTACGGCCGTTTTTTGGGACATTTTTCATCACGGCACCGTCATCTCACTCTAATCAACTTCGTCCCGTCCGATCTTCTTGATCTTCACCTTACTAGGACCAACTGTATGCCATGGAGGGACAGGCAATAGCAACAACACAATCCAGTGAAGGCTCAACGGCCACAGCAGAATCCACCATCATCGATAGAAAATTCTGCCCCTGTAATCGCCATTAAGTTCAACGGCATGAACTATGGCCTATGGTCCCAAGTTGTCGCGATGTATGTCTCTAGAAGTGTAAATTTGAAGATGCCACCATGAAAGGCTGGCTCATAAACTCAATGGAACCTGTGTTGATCGGAAATTTTATGATATTCCCAATGGCAAAAGCATTATGGGAGTCGATGGCAACAACCTATTTTGCTGGGACTGATACGTCCCAAGTATATGATCTGAAGCGGCAAGTGTTGAGATTGAAGCAGAATGGAGGACCAATCGAGACCTTCTATAACAATCTTCAGGCTCTCTGGAGAGAAATCGATTTTCGCAGACCAAACTCCATGACTTGTGCTACGAATATTTCGAGGTATAACTTGACAGTTCAAGAAGATCGAGTGTATCTCTTACTTGACAGGCTGGATGATCGAGTCAACAAGGTCAGAGCTGATGTACTACAGATGCAACCATTCCCCATTGTGGAGCAAGCATATGCTCGAGTAAGACGAGAAGATGTTTGACAAACGGTGATGCTCTAGTCTAGAGAACATGGAATCTCGAGTGGGGCTATGATCTCTCGACTTGAGGAGGCAGATTCTTGATTCCTTTTAATGAAAAAAATGAACACCGAATCGAGATGTTCGACAAAAAGGAGGTGCTCAACAACCTACCACTATCTCTGGAGGGTGTTCTCATTGTGGGAATTCATGACATACAAAAGGATACTTGTTTTAAATTCCATGGGTATCCTGAGTGGCGAGAAGAATTACCGAATAAGAAGAAGGCAGGAAAAGAAAGTGCTCGGGCATCTATAGTCTTCGGAGGTACTGGTGCAACTTCAGTCCCCAGAGGTATTGATTATTCGTCGGTACTAGATCAAAAATCAATTGAAGAAGCTGAAGGTAATTCAGGTTATGTTCTTTCTGTCTCTCACATGGATAAGAATGTTGGATGGATTATTGACTACGGGGCTACCGATCACATGACCTTTGACTCTCAAGATCTTGCAACAACGACTTCTCCAATGTAGGACTGGATTACAAATGCAAACGATCACAGCTCTAGTGTAACTGAAGCAAGGGATGTGACAATTTCTAAATCTGTCTCTCTTTCAAATACATTGCTAGTGCCCTCTTTATCAAATAAGTTATTGTTTGTAGGACAACTTATCGAAGATCTACAATGTTGTGTTCTAATGTATAAACATTTTGTGTCTTTTCCAGGATATTTGCACGAAGGAGATTATTGGATGTGGTACTAAGAGGGGTGGATTATATTTCTTAGATGAGCTTGGGCCGAAGTCAGGTCATGTTTTACATACTCAGGGTAATCTTGACAGAGAAATATGCTTGGTTTGGTTATTGCACCATTTACTTGGGCATTATTCCTTTGGGTAATTGAAGATTTTATTTCCTGAATTATTTCGTAATTTTTCAGAGTCATTATTTACATGTGAAACTTGTAGTCAGGAAAAGAGTCACCGTGTTAGTTTTCCTCCTAGTATTAATAAAAGAACAAAACCATTTGCTTTGATTCATTCTCTATAGTTTCTAGTTTTAGATGGTTTGTTACCTTTGTGGACGATTGCACTAGGATGACTTGGCTATATCTAATGAAACACAAGGATGAGGTTGTTGCTATATTTGAAAAATTCCATGTGATGATTAAAACACAGTTTGATGGAAAGATTCAAGTACTTCGAAGAGATAACACCATAACAGAATGGAGTAGTTGAGCGAAAGAATCGACATATTCTTGAGATCGCAAGAGCTCTTCTTATAAGGGGTCATGTTCTGAAGAGCTTTTGGGATGCTGCTGTAGTAACTTCAGTGTAGCTAATGAACCGAATACCCTGGCAGGTGTTAAATTTCCGAAGTCCATTGCAAAGCCTTGTCAACCACATGGAGCTTCCTAGCGTTTTGCCTCTACCTCCGAAAGTTTTTGGATGTGTTTCTCTGATTCACTTGCATAAAAATCAACGAACCAAACTGGATCCATGTGTAGAAAGGTGTGTGTTTATTGGATACGGATCAAACCAGAAAGTATACCGATGTTACAACCCCAGCACCAAGAAGATCCATGTCACACTCGATGTTACTTTCATTGAATCTGAGTTCCTTTATCTAGATTCACAATTGAGTGTTAGTACTGAGGGAGAAGAGCCGAATAAAACTTGGTGGGATATTCCCAATATACCGTTGCCTGCGGTGAACATCCCAGAATCAATACTGCAGCCTACAATGGAGAATAGTATACTAGACAGCCAATGGTAGAAGTATGGCACCATCCAAGTGACGAACAGACGGAATCAGACAGTGGTGGGGTTCAAGCAGAATTTCAGGAGGTTTCAGAACAAATTGATTCGGGAAAAGACCATAATGCTGCTATTGAACAAACTTCTACCCATCCATCTCTCTCTTTAGTATCTGACTAGGCTCCTGTGAATGATCTTGAGGTAACCATTTCTTCTCCACTCTCTGATAATTTAAATAGTTTCAAGACATATGTTCTTCCTAACAGGCACAATAGGGGGAGTGCACCTGATAGATACTCTCCCGAAGTCAAAAATCAAGGATCCAAGTATCCTATTGCCAACTATGTATCCAGAAGAAGATTATTAGAAACATACAAAGCTTTTATCTCCAATGTCTCAGTCGAGCCAGTTCCCAAGAGAGTGGAGGATGCTATGAAGGATCCTGAATGGATGGCAGCCATGAAGGAGGAGATGGAAGCTTTAGAAAAGAATGGAAATTGGAGACTAGTAACTCTTGCAACAGGGAAAAAGGCAATGGGTTGTTTTCATGATAAAGTATATGTCAGATGGGTCCGTTGAGAGATATATGGCATGACTCGTGGTAAAGGGGTATAAACTGACATATGGACTTGATTATAAAGAAACGTTTTCTCCAATCGCTAAATTAAAAAAATGTGAGAGTTCTGTTGTCTTTAGCAACTAATTTAAATTGGCCTTTACATCAGCTTGATGTAAAGATAGCATTTCTCCATGGGAATTTGAAGGAAGAAACTTACATGACAGTCCCACCTGGATATAGCTATAGTGGCAACCCAAATGTTGTGTGCAGATTGGAATGATGACTCTATGGACTGAAACAGTCCCCTCATGCATGGTTTGGAAGATTTTGTTTAGCTATGAAGTGGTATGGATATGAGCAGAGCAATGTAGATCATACCTTGTTTCTGAGGTGGCGCAATGAGAAGGTAACTCTTCTCATTATATATGTTGATAGTATCATTATTATAGGCAATGATCATGTGGAGAGTACAAGACTCATGTCTAGACTGAATGGTGACTTTGAAATGAAGAATCTTGCAGAGTTAAAATATTTCCTAGGAATTGAAGTAGCAAGATCAGAAGAAGGAATTTTCTTGTCTAATTGAAGTACATGCTAGATCTTCTTTCCAAAGTTGGAATGCTTGAGTGAAAACCAGCAGATACTCCGATAATACGGAATCATAAGCTTCATGACAGTCCAGATCAAACTCATGAAGATAGAGATCGGTACAAACTTCTGGTAGGAAGACTAATCTACATATCTCATACCATTCCTGACATTGCATGCGCCGTAAGTCTGGTAAGTCTATTCATGCACGCTCCCATAAAGGATCACATGGATGTGGTTGTTTGAATCTTGCAATATTTAAATTCAGCCCCAGGAAAAGGTTTGTTTTTCGGAAAGCATGGTCACCTGGATGTAGAAGGGTATAGTGATGCAGATTGGGCAGGAAATGTTACTGATAGGCGGTCAACTTCTGGTTATCTTACTTTGGTCGGAGGAAATCCTGTTACATGGAGAAGCAAGAAGCAAAAAGTTATGTCCCTTTCAAGCACAAAAGCTAAGTTCAGAGGAGTTACAAAAAGGATATGTAAACTGCTTTGGTTAAAAAGGTTGATGGTTGAATTGGGTTACCCTCCAAGGACAGCAATGAGACTCTTTTGTGATAATAAGGCAGCTATAAGTATCTCTAAAAATCCAGTACAACATGACCGAACTAAGCATGTGGAGATTTATCATAATTTCATCAAAGAGAAGCTAGAAGAAGGTGTCAATCAAATCCCATTCATCAGATCATGTGATCAACTCGTAGACATGCTAATTAAAACTGTATCTGGGAGGGGGAGTGTTGGTGTGAGTATCAATGACATTTTTTCACCCACTTGAGGGGGAGTGTTGGTCTGAGTTGTCAATTAGCTGATTAGGGAATAACCATATTAGACTAGGGAATTGTTTTGTTATTTGTGAATATTGTGGTACCATATTTGTAGGAAGAAGTTTAGGCCAAACTTGTATATATATCTCTATGAGATATTAAGTCATAGTAAGTGAAATAGAACGAATGCTTTTTCCGCAGATATTTCTTCTCTACAGTTTTAACCCCCTCCATTTCCTAGTGCAGAATAATTTCCTAGTAGTGAAGAACAATAATTTCCTATTGCAGAATAATTTCCAAGTGAAGAACAATAATTTCCTAGTGAAGAACAATGAAATCCTATTTGGAATCTTCCACTTGTGACAAAAATGAAGTAAGCAAGCCAGGACCACAAACACGGCTTTATACATTGGATTTTTGGAAGAGAATTGCTCCTGGAGTTTTGTTCATCTTCACATTCTAAAGGATTTCGACCCCCATCGCTTTCTCCTTTCCTTAATAACCTCTTTACTTACCTTTCAAAGTAAATTGTCTCAATGTCTTTCCTTACTTTCTCAAAAACTATGGAATACAATATCGCATTTTCATCTTCAACTGGCCCTCCTATCTGGGAAATTTCAAATTTTCCTTTTAATAATTTCATTTCCGCTGAATATACAGTTGTGGTCGTCATGACCAATGTCCATCAGCTAGAAGCAATAAGACTTACTAGTCTGGGCAAGAAATAATGTCCCACATCTCACACACCAAGGAAATAGAAATGGAAGGAATTCCCCAAAAGCGAAACCCAATCAAAATGGGTATAGGAAATCTCACCTAAGTGCGGCATTAGATCCATCAAAGTGGCAGCAAACACGGGGAAAAAAAATACAAACAAACTGCAGTGGCAAACATAGAAAAAAAATATCTCTAATCAGATTTCCTCTATAAGTTGTGCCAAGGTTTAGGGATTGGACTGTAGTTTATGGATAGAGCGAAAAAGTTGTTGTCCCAAAGATGAACTTCGTTTGATTGCCATCGGTATTTGATGGATTTGAGAGATTTTTGTGTGTCAAAAGCAGAAGTTTACGGATAGATGGAAGAGTACATTTTCTTGTCTAATTACCGAAGGTAACTTAGAAATAGAAGTATATCAGCGAGGTTTGCAAAATTTCCCAAATCCTTCACTCCTGTTCACAAAATTGAACAAGGGGGAAGAGATGGGCATGTCCAAATAAGTTTTCTGTAACTTATCTGTGTTGAAAACTTGAAAACCTTAAAATTTGATCACCGGAAAGATCTGCACATTCAGTTTTTCAACGGAACCATAGTGATAACTTCAGATGGCATTTTGAACAATCTTGCCATCCAGAAAATGATTTTAGACTACAGCTTCTGCTCCAAAAGCAGAGAAAGATATCTCAAGTGATGTCAGAGACAGATTCATGAACGGTAAATTTTGTTTCCTAAAGAAGATTAATAATGCCAAAATACCAATTAAAGAATTGCTAAATTTCTTGACTTGAAAATCACTCTCAGGGATAAGAAAACAGTATCCTAGTAATAAAGTCAACCTAATAACAAACATTATATTACATAACTTGTAGACAGAAAACATTATATTGACTTCCACTTTAGGAAACTTACAAGGAAGCAAAAATACATAAAAATCAATATTTAATTTGCAAAATCATTGCTTTCAAGTGCAAGAAACTCATCTGGAAGCATTGCCATTTCATCTTCTCCCATGGTAATCCAAGCTTGAATTCCATCACCCGATCTTGTATCCATCAGAACTGCAAAGTTTTTCGAAAAGGAACCTGATGTACACACTGACAAAAGCTTGCCCCAACCAAAATCAATTTCATAATATTTAAATCTACACCAACTTATGATAAAATGATAATCCTTGTCTTGAGGTGCAAATTGATCTTCAAGATATCCCCATCTTTTATTCTCATTATTCATGAAATTTTTGTCAACATTTCTTATTGCCTTTCTCACTGGAGAAACAAGACTGAAATAATCTTGGAAGCTGTTCTCTGATTCACACATTGCCTCTGTAGCTACAGCGAAGTTTCCAATGGCAAACTTGGGAAGTGGAGGACTAAGTCTAGCCCTCATGTTCACCCCAAGGTATGCAGCAAATGCCCTTTCTGCCTCGTGACCTGATTTAGCTCGGGTGATGTCCATGAAATGCTTCCATATAAAAGCTGAAACAGTTTCCACTCGAGTCGGATTATCGCAGTTAGTGTTTAAAGAAACAAGTAGTTTCATTTCGGACAAGATATTTTCGTGGAACACAAACCGCTTTGTGACTCTATTTTCCTCTTCTGGAGAAAGTAGAGTCATTGATGTCAAGAGTTCTCTATCCAGGACTAACCTTTTCATGACGAACTTTTCTTCTACAAAAGCATCAGTTTGGATAACAATCTTGTCTTCTTGTGGTTCTCCAAACAGATTCTTTAGGACATCAAAGGGTGGGAAATGTTTGAATCCCATGTCAAAGTTTGGTGGGTGTATAATTTCAGCTGAAGATGATCTGCACTTTTGAGACCATAAGTTCATAAATTCCATAAAGGAATTCAAATCACCCAAGACATGTGATAAGCTGACCCCAACAGCAACGCCTCCACACTCAAAGAAGCTGATTTGCACTGCTAACAGAACAAGGTTGCTCCTCTCAGTGCCTAGCGAATCAGGACAAGTATGTATCGGAGAGCTGGGCCTGAACACGAGCTTCTATGTACATAGCTCCCGAATCGTTACAATCTATGGAATCATTTCTAAAAATTCTCCCAGCAAAAGGGTAGAATGTGGTTAGCGCCTCTGATAGAGAGGGTTTCAATTTGGAAGGATATAATTTTGATGGGAACTCATCATTTTGATAGAAGAAGATAAGAGGAATATAATTCAGAATGAAATTTTCGATTTGGTCAAGGAAAGAAAGTTTTAGGTTTCTCAAGCTTTGGGGGGTTGGATTTGAGGGTTTAACCAATTGCTTTGATACTATCTCCAGTTTGCTGGAAGCCATATTCTTGGAGTCTCTAAAACTAATGAGAAATGAAATGAAAGTTGACAACTAGCCCATTAAAATAATGATATTTCCATTGAATAAGTTTTGACAACAAATAATTTTCTAAAAAAAAATCAACGGTGTCAAGAATTTTTGAGTGCTGGATATATTCACTTGCCATCTTGTAAAATTCGTGTTTGTGCCATTTGGATATATGCGGCGAAGGTTGGATTTTGGGGGATTGAAGTGCAAATTCAAGTTGTCTCTAAAATATAAAATAAATAAAGTAATAAGAAAAATTATTTGATAAATAAAGTAAGAAGAAAAATACTGTTGGATTCTAATTGGTAGAGTGGATTGAGGACCTGCCCCCGTCAATCTCCCCATTGGCTTCTTAGAGTTCTTTATTGCACATACCACGTCACCCGCAAGTTGCTTAGAGTTTGCATGATGATGTTGATGGGTCTTCGGTGAAGCTCTCTACTTACGGTGGCATTGCAGCTGATGTTGATGGGGCTGCGGCTTCGCTCCAGAAGCTTTCTTTTGTATTAAAAAATCACATATAATCAAGGGTATTATTGGTAGTTCACTTTTAATTTTCTTTTAAAAAATAAAAAACATTCCTCTTCTCCTCCTCTTCCTTCATCCATCTGTACCTCGACTTATACAACTACAATGGTAAAGTATACAACTACTCCAATACAATGGGTAGCATCAACTCCACTATACCTCGACTTTTAA
>JAOXNR010052836.1:0-15539 GCA_028571225.1 Parsonsia alboflavescens | reverse complement strand
AAACAAAAAAAAAAAAAAAAAAAAAAAAAAAAAAGGAAACAGATATAATTAGAACTCATTATTAAAAAAGGAATTTTCGTAAAATTTTGATTCATAATTTTCGTTGATATGAAAACTTGATTGTATGTAATAATAATAATATATAAAAATTTCTTTCAGTAATTATTTTTATAAATCATTTACATTCATATGAATATTTTATAAAAATAATGAAAGTAAAATGATTAATTTAGTCTCATAATTTTTATTTTGATCATGCAGTTCATATATATATTTATATATTTATATACAACAAATCTCCTATGTGCAAAGGAGCACAACATTTTTTGTGCAGCAAAATGGAATCATGAAAGGCTCTGTTAAGTCCTGTCTCAGTACAAGTACGATGTCGTTTTCGTTAAAAACACAAAAGCACGAAAGACAAAAGTAAAACTTCAAGCAAGAGAAAGCCGACCCAACTAAGCTTGTCTGAAAACCAAATCCTCCGCATACCTGAACAGCGAACCAAATGAAACCCACCTGAACGGAGAACCAGATGGAACCCACCGCCGTCTCGCCTAGCCATCGCACAAAAGCAACACGGAATGTCTATGTGAGGCAGCAAGCTCGACGTCGAAGAAAATTCATCAATCAGCTGAGAAGGTGTGTTCCCAAGCTTCACGACTTCTCTTCTCTACGATTTTTGGAATTACGAACATTAGGGTTTTAGTAAGTGAGTTAAGCATTTTCGAAGGAAAATTAGGGCTTCAATCGTTAATGCCTGAAAAATATAATGGTAAATTCAAATAGAGGGAGGAGAATTATCATATTCAATTTTCAAAGGTAATTTCAAAACACAAAGACCTTGCTCATTTCAAGTCTTGATAATATTTTCGCAAAAAAAATTACAAACATTTTGTTCTTGAATGTTTAGTTCACTGAATTGATATGAGCATACTGTCCTCATTCTTTTGTCTCTGTTCTGATTTATTTAGGTTTATTTTAAGCTTTTGCTGCATAGTGCAACAAAACCCCGAAGTTAATATTTATTCTAATTGTTATGGTTTCAATTTTCAGTATATTGATTTTTGTGATGTTCAATTTTAGAAACATAACAATTCTTGTTATTTTTGGGAAATTTTATGGTAGCCATTTTCTCATTTGGCAGATTTTGGGTTTGTAATTCTTATTGATTCAAGGATTTTGTGCTCCCAGTGTTAAATATGTTCTATTATGTTCTTGAGTAGAAAATTTTCATATCCGTATTTGATCGTGAAAATTAATTTTATTCTGAGATGGCAGTTGTTGGTTTCGTATATCATTCCATTCTTAAGAGTTTTCTCTTGACAGTTATGTTGTTTACTACACCTTTGATGCTAGGCCTTTTATGGTTATGAGAAATGTGATTCGATGTTTATTACTCCATTTGGTATGAGGAAAGAATTAAGAAAGTGATTTTTGGGAGATGATGCGTTTTGTAAAATGTGTTTTTGCCTTGTTTTATTTGATTTTCTTAGTAAGATAGGACATTTCCACCAAAGTTGCTTTCAGGGTTCCACTTGCTTTGTATTTGATTTTTTTTTTTCTTTTCTGGTTTTTGGTTGCCTGAAAGATGTATTGATCCTCTTTGAGTCCCTTGACACTTCACCTTCCTTTTAAGAAATTCTGGACGGCAAAAAAGTTTTCTTTTTCTTGTAGCTCCCTTAGCTACTTATTTATTCCACTTCATGTTGGTATGTGACCTAAATTTATGTCCTTATCAATTGGAGGTAAGAAAAGCACTGTCATACCACTCAAATTTGTTCTGATGGAGGTGAAGAAAATATTTTTCATAAGCAAATAAATAATAAATAGAGCAATTTACATTAGTCAGTGTGAAGTGCATGGGGATTCTCTTTGACTTCACCTTTAGTCATTTGGGTGATTTTCTCTGTTTAGTGAGTGAGGTAAGGAATCTATTCAGCATCAGAAACTATTCTTGCATTGCATTTTGTGTTGAAATACGTATAGTTGAGTCTGCTATTAAGATTTGAAAACAACACTTGCTGCATTTCCACACTTTTGTTCCTTTCTTGAACTCTGACAACAACACTAACTGCTGGTATTAGCAGGAAGTATGCCGACTTATTTGTCAGTTTCTCAAAATAATAATGGACAAACTAGACTTCTTACAAAGAGGGTCATCTTCTTTACCTATATTTTTCGTCATATGCATCATTAATCACTTCAGAATTTGGCCTCTTTGAGGATGGATTTGAACAGAATATGAACTATCAGGCTGTCCATAATGTTGTTCATATGTTTTTGGTTTACTAACTTCTTTTTGGATGAAATCTCAAAATGATATCGTTTTGCTCTTAGGTGTAATGTCAACATTAAGTACAAATGATGTTGTTCTGCCAAAAAAATGTGAATGTGGAGGAAACATGCGGTCAAGGATATCGCACTCCGAGAAAAATATAAAACAGGAAATATTGGAAATGTTATAACAAGAAGATAAGTTATACAAAGATTCATGAATAGTATGATTTAGCATTTAAATTAAAAAGAATTGCTAACAAAAATATCATGTTTGACAGGATGGGATGTGTTGTGGGAATTTCTATTGGGTTGATGAAATACCGACATATGACTTTAATTGGGATGCAACCTGCGACTTACGGGAGCTGATTGGCATGGTCGGAAAGATGATTGGTGCAATTTCCATTTTGATTGCCAATGTGAAGAAGTTGATTTATTCAATTTGGGTCCTTGTAGTACTTCTTGTAATTTTTTTATGCCTGAAATTTTAAATATAGTATGTAATTTCAAACAAGTTATTTCTGTATTATTAAATACTAATGTCATTCTCCAACTTTTCCAACTTCTGTAAATAATACTTGAAATCTGGGATCTTTTATGTGCTGTGTACAGAGATCATTAACTTCTGTAAATAATGCTTGAAAGCTGAGGTTCATTTATTGAAAGTTGGGATCTTTCATGTGCTATGTACAAAGATCATTAACTTCTGTAAATAATACTTGAAAGCTGGGGTTCATTTATTGAAAGTTGGGATCTTTCAAGTAATATTTTCAATTTTCAAGTATTATTTACATAAGTTACATCATTATTCATCAACTTCTGTACAGAGATCATTAACATCAAATTTAATAAATAGTTATATAATACTTGGAAAGAAATGAACAAAGGATACAGAATGTTTTAGAATAACCATTCTGATTTTTATTGTAAAGAAAAAAAAAAGGATACTAAATGTTTTAGAATAAGAAATGACAAGAACAGCTTTGTTTGTAAAAGGTAAAAGCAAAGGGTTGAACTTTGCATTAAGAAAATGAATCAGAAAAGGTAAAAGAAAAGCCAACAAGAAGTTAATTTTCGTAACTCCAAAAATCACTTGCTGAAGCCCTAATTTTTTGAAGCTCGGAAACACACCTTCTTAGCTGGTTGATGATTTCTTCTTCAACATCGAGCTCAATATCTCATGTAAACACTCTGTTTCGCTTTTGTGTGACAGCTCAGCGAGACGGCAGTAGGTTTCGTCTAGTTCACCGTTCAGGTATGCGGAGGATTTGGTTTTCAGACAAACTCACTTAGGTCTGCTCTCTACCGCTTGAAGTTTTACTTTTGTCTTTTGTGCTTTTGTGTTCTAAACGAAAACGATGTCGCACTTGTACTGGGACAGGACATAACAAAGCCTTTCATGACTCCATTTTGTCGCACAAAAAAAGTTGTGCTCCCTCGCACATAGGAGATTTGCTATATATATATATATATATATATATATACCGTTTTGATAAGGCGTACTCCGGATGTGCGCTCCAACCGTTACCGTAACGGAATTCTTGCTACAGTGCTCATGCAGTCAACCAAGCGGAGCAAGAATTTCGTTACGATAACGGTCGCGCCTTAACAAATCCGCATATATATATATATATATATATTACCTTTTATTGTCCCAATAACTTTTTATGGGAGATCAATTAGGTCCAATTGTTTTTAAAATAAGATTTCCTAGCCATTTTCATAGGAATTCTTTTTTTATTATTTTTTCGTAAGGGTATTTTAGGTATAACACTATTCATCAATGGATTTGTTTGATTTCACCAATAGTTCAATTGCTCAGAAATTTAAGTACATTGAATAAAAATGGCCTAATTTAAATACTAATTTCATCAACAATCCATAACTCAATAATTTAAATACTTTAAGATTTGAAAAAAAAAAATCAAAGTAATTTGTTGGTGAACAGTGTTATACCTAAAATACCCTTAAGAAAAATAATAATAATAAAAAGAAATTTTGTGTAAATGGCTTGAAAATCTCATTTTCAAAGCAATTAGACCTAGTTGGTCGCCAGTAAAAAGTTATGGGATACTAAAAGATAAAAAATATATATTAACTAAATCCGACATGAGTATAAAACTTTGCTCCAGACGATTATTAGTTTCGATATTTGAATATATATTGACCTGACGTTATTTCTCAATTGTGAATCAATAACTCTAAAACGGCGACACCACAAACAACCCCAACTAATATATGTGATAAGTCATGAGTTGAATAAATAACCAAAGAAAACAGAGAATATTTTCAAATCTCAAAATATATTGATAATAAACGGATTGTAAAATAATACACAAAGCCCTATTTAAAATTATTACATGATACCTAAGTTGAATCAAACTAATATTAAAGTATTTAAGTAAAATACTTCAAGGTAACTTTTCTAATTAAAATAGGAAACAATGAAGTTAAAGGGCTAAATTAGAAAAAATGAAAACTAATTAAAAAGGGATAGTCAAAATTTGAATTTGACCAATTGTTATTTGCTAATCTAATTTGAATCAGATAAGAAATGATTCAGCCAATGTATTGGACCAAAGTTGGGCCTGTGATGAAGTTGATAACTGGTGCTGAAGAAAGCTACAACCGGTGCTTGGGATGATGATTGACCGCCACAAGGCAAAATTGAAGCCGCACCCGTGAAGTTTGGACTGATTGGTCAGCGCTAGCGACTCCGAATCTTCCGTGTCTTCGTTCAATTCTTTGTCGTTTTGAGTTCTTGTCTTTCCAAACTCAATATTCAAGTTTTTCTCAAAAAAAAGTCTTTTATTTACATGGAAATAATCTTTGGAGAATTAAATTTGAATTCACCTTCTCGTTTTTTAACAAGTCAAATCATCAACTGTTATAGTTTGTTTGCTTTCGAACGAATTATCAATCCTTAAGGAATCTTGGATATGCCGTCTGACGTAGTCAGAAACAGAATCTGAAAATTTGTTCTTGTTCAGAAACTTGCAAAACGAGAAACGAAAATAAAACCTGATCCAATTTTCCTTCTAATCAAACTACAACGCAAGTAGTTAGAAGACGAAAATTAAAATCAAGCGAAAACGAATTTTCAAAGTAGTCGAAAATCGCAAAGCTGAAAAGAGGCAACTTTTAATTAATCAAAACTGTCTGTAAAACAATCAGTCGAAACCATTCTTAAAGCCAAAAACAAAGCCTAACCCTAATCGGAAAGGAAAAGTAATGAAATTGCAAAAAAAAACCCCTAAAAAAACAATAAATTACGAAACTGTCACTAAAAATTATAAAATTATGATAATACCACTGCAAACAGAAAATTGCCCAAAACACTTTCGAAATGACTTCGGATGGCCGAAAAATGCCTTGCATCATAGCATAGCAGTGACTTTAGTTCGTTGGGCCATTCCGGATCACCAGTCAGATTTCAGCCCAATCCGAGTTTGTTTCAGTTCTGATTGCCTTGAAACTTCTCCTGCAGCCTCTTGCACCCGAGTGGGCCGTCCTAAATATCTTTGTGGGCCAGCTCTACGTCAGGTTCCTTGACCGAGAGTTCACTAAGGTGCTTCTAGGGCTCTTCGTAAAACTTTAGGGTTTATCAATACTTGGCTAGGGTAATTCATTTGGGTTGAAGAAATCCAAACTACTAGATCATATTGGAAGACAATCATGGTCATTAGTCACTACCTTGAATCCCTTGTTGAAGTCTTGGGCAAAATTTCAGATTACGAGTGACCTTGGGTTTGGATAGACGGATGTTAAAATTCCAGCCATAACTCAAGAATCACATCCCACATAGATGAGTATGTTTCCTACATGGAAATGTTTGAGTACCTGGACCATGTCAAATGTCACTTTTTTCTGTCCATGCTTACCAAAAAAAGCACAGTCCTGGTTCAATGGAATTTCAGAGGCAAGTATCTCGAGCTAGACTCAACAAGAGATGTGAAAAGACATCAATGATCCATTCAATATCAGACAAAAGATTAGAAAAAGCAAGATTAAAGTATGCAATTGGCTTCCCTTCTTGCATCAAAACGGCTGCAATGCCTAATTTCGATGCATCATTCAATTTAAAAAGTTTTAGCAAAATCAGGTAATGGAAGAATAGGAGCATAAGCAAGCTTATCCTTCAACAAATTAAAAACATCTTCTCGATCTGTTTCCCAATGAAAACCAACATGCTTTTTAACAATCTCTGTCAATGGAGTAAAATTTATACCAAAATTAGACACACATCTTCTATAGAAAGATGCTAAACCATGAAAACTTCTTATCTCACTTACTGTTTTTGGTGTTGGCCATTCTTTGATAGCATTGTTCTTTTCTTCATCTACATGAATTCCATTAGAAGAAAAAAAATATATCCAAGAAAAGAAACTTGCCGGCATATAATTGTTCTTTCCTAAGAATATCACAAACATGCCGTAAATGATTAAGATGATCATGCATAGACTTGCTATAGATCAAGATATCATCAAAATACACAACAACAAATTTTCCAATACAATCCCTCAAAACATGATTCATTAAAGGAATAAAAGTACTTGGCGCATTAGTTAAACCAAAAGGCATAACCAACCATTCATAAAGATTATGTTTTGTTTTAAAAGAAGTTTTCCACTTATCCCCTTCCCTCATTCTAATTTGGTGATAGTCACTTTTAAGATCAATTTTGGAAAAGCAAATACCTACACTTAATTCATCAAGCACAAGTCTAGGGATTGGAAAATGATACTTTACCGTAATCTTGTTGATTGCACGACAATCAATACACATCCTCCAAAAACCATCCTTTTTAGGAACAAGTAAAACGGGAACTACACAAGGTCTCATGCTTTCTCTAACATATCCTTGCTTAAGCAACTCCTCTACTTTCTTTTGAATCTCCTTTTTTTCATCTGGATTGGTCTGAAAGGCTGGTTTATTTGGAAGAGGCTCTCCTTGTATGAGATCAATTTGATGCTCAATCCCCCTAATTGGCAGTAATCCACTAGGTAATTCTTTCGGAAACACATCACCAAAATCTTGCAAAATAGAATCAACCAAACTAGGAAAAGAGATATTAGTGTTAGAAATAAGAGCCTCTCTGAACATAAATAAAACAAAAGATTGTTTTTCAACTCTTTTCCCTCAATTTTTTTCAACTCTTTTCCCTCAATTTTTTTTTCAACTCTTTTTCTTCTTTATACTTTCTTCCCCTTTTATGTAAAATTCTTCCATCTTTGACTGTAATAACTATTGCTCCTTGTAAACTTCATGAGGAATAAAAGGGACCAAACTTCCTTCTTTCTCAATTGAGTACTTGTTCTTGCTATCAAATTTCCAAGGGCATCCCAATAGTAGATGACTTGCTTACATTGGCACCACATTACTAAGGACTTCATCTTCAAATTTCCCAATTGAGAAAGGAATTCTTACTTATTTACCCGTACTTAACCATGAAACAAATTTTCTCTTTGCAGAGATTTTTCATCATCTTCCTTGACCTACAAGTTGAGAGCTCTAATTACAACAAGAACGAATTGCTTATCACCTTTTTCTTCTTGCTCATGCTCGTGCTTATGCTCAACCTCCCCTTCTTTTTCATTATTGTGCTCTCTCCTTTTCATCCTCAAAACAAAGTTCTTCATCTATTATCACCAATGCTCTTTTGTTTGGACATTCAGAAGCCATATGCCCTATACCAGAACACTTAAAGCATTTAGGATCTCAAATTTTATTTTGAGTTGGAAATTTACCTCTTTCTATTGGTGGGTTCTTCACTTCAATTCCCCTGGACTTCTCCGTAAAAGATGGTTTGGTACCACTTGTTCCTCCCTTTGCCCAAGAAGGTTGTACCTTTGAAGAAGAACCTCCAAAATTTGACGAATTTCCTTGGAGCCCAAATCCTACTTTCTACCTTTTCAATTGTTTCTCTACTTTGATGGCCAAATGATGTAATTCTTGAAGATTAGCACATTGTTGCAACACAATCTTGTCACGAATTTCTCTATTCAATCCACTCAAGAATCTTGACACGTTTGCTTTTGCATTCTTTTGGATGTTGGCTCTAATCAGGGTCAACTCCATCCCCTTGAAGTAATCATCCATAGACTTGCTTCCTTTATTGAGAGTGTGCAATTTTTTATATAATTCCCTATAATAATAAAGAGGGATAAATATTGCTCTGATTATCGGTTTCAATTCCTCCCAAGAATCAATATGAGGAAAACCACCTCATGTTTGATTGATTACCAATTGATTCCACCAAGCCAAAGTATAATCTCGAAATTCCAAAGTTGTCAACTTTACCATCTTCTTTTCCAAATAACTGTACAATATATATATTTGCTATACCCTACTTTCTCATTTAATGTATCCATCAGGATTTTTCTTGCTTAGAAAGCTTGGGATTTGCAACTTGATATTTCCCAAATATCTATCGACCTCTTCATCTCATCTTTCTTCCTCTTCATCAATATACTTTCCTCTTTGAGCTTGGTATCTTTGTTGGCCATTTTGATTTATAGTGCTATTAGCTTCTTTTGTGTATCGGGAAGATAGCTAGGCTTTAGAATGTCCTTCCCACAGATGGTCGAGTCACCCCGACCCGTGACACCGTTTGTAACCTCAACTTGAGAAGAAAAGGATTGGGTCACCAGAATGGGCTGTCGCCCGGGGAATAACTTCGATGCCTAAGTCAGTATTTTGAAATAGTAATCTTAAGTAAATTAGCTCAGCCTCTTGTCTCTTGCTTGTTGTCGTGGACTATGTGTGTTTTGATCATATTTATCGAATAATGTAAGTTACCTAATTGATTAGGGCTCTTCAATTACGTGAAAGTAGGCAATTATGATAATTGTGAGATCGTATCATATCCCGCCAATTGCTCCTAGAATTGTGGAATTTCCCTAAGTTGGGATACCTTGCCATTCAGGTCTCTGGTAGAGAGCTACAAGCTCACTAAAGACCTTTAAACCAACTTCGTGACCTGCCCGTGGATGTCGAAGGTCTCGACTATCTCTTCTGGTAGGTTGCAACGAGTGATGATGGGCTCATAGAGTGTGTTAGGAGTTGCTCATAGTTGGTTGTGGCATGGAAGGTGTATGAGACGGATTAGAGTTCACCGAGTCGAGGGTCGAAGGTTGTGGTCCATTGAAACCTCTCCTGAGATCATTCTGGAGGTTAGTGACCTAGAAGGAGGTCGCTTCCAAGCTTTCCTCTTAACTCATGAGTCTGACTTTCAGGAATTAAGGTCGGGGCTAGAGTCCATTTAGGTTAATTTATCTAGGTCGTGCTCGTTTCCCCCATCAACCTTAAACACTTAAATAAAGATAGGCAAACCTCAAGATGAAGAACTTAGGCTCCGATACCAAATGATTTCTTTGAAATGGATTTCATCAAAAACACATCAACTTGAAGAATTTTCCCAAGACTCATCTAGAGGTTCAAGTTAGTACAATGACCTATGGTGTTTTTCAATCATCAACCATTATCTTGATGTTGGTAGACAAATCAACACCCTAACCAAAGTAATGAAAATCCCTAGAGTAGTTGTTCAAGAACCTGAAGCAGTCGGAAACAAAATCTGAAGATTCGTTCTTGTTCAAAAACTTGCAAAACAAAAAACGAAAATAAAACCTGATCCAATTTTCCTTCTAATCAAACTTTAACACAAGTAGTTAGAAGATGAAAATTAAAGTCAAGCGAAAGCGAATTTTCGAAGTAGTTGAAAATCGCAAAGCTGAAAAGAGGCAACTTTAATTCATCAAAACTATCTGAAAAACATTCAGCCGAAAAACGAAATTTATAGGCAAAACAAATCCTAAGCCTAATTGGAAATCCTAACAGAAATCGCAAAGGAAAAACAAATCCTAACCCTAATTGGAAATCCTAACCCAAATCGGCAAGGAAAAGTAAAGAAATTGCAAAAAAAAAAAAACCCCTAGAAAAACAGTAAATTACGAAACTGTGACTAAAAACTATAAAATTATGACAATGCCACTGAAAACAGAAAATTGCCCAAAACACCATCGAAACGACTCTGGATGGTCGAAATATGCCTTGCATCACAACATAGCAGTGACTTTGGATCATTAGGCCGTTTCGGGTCACCCAGTCAGATTTCAACCTGGTCTGAGCTCGTTTCAGTTACCTCGGGAATCATGTTCGGCATTAATTCGGTGTTTCAAATAGCTCCCGTCCTCTTCTTCAAACGTTCTGAACTCCATGGAGCTGATTGTGGAACCGGAAAATTGCCCCACATCTGAATTGCCTTGATCAGCAACCAGCTTTGCATCAGGCTCCTCCTCTTGAACGGAGCTTGTACTCATGCTCGGATTATCTCCATGGAAAGCCTTGAGATGCTGCACATTAAAAACATTGGAGATGCTGAACTCGTCCAGTAACTCGACTCGGTAAGCGTTGACGACAAGTCTCTCCAAGATTTGGCATGGTCCAATCTTCCAGTCCTGAAGCTTGTGATATTCACCAGCAAGATATCCTTCTCTAGACAAAGAGACCTAAACCAGATCACCTACCTCAAACTAGACATCTCGCCTAGTCTGATCCGCATGCAACTTGTACTGAGCATAAGCTTCCTCCAAGTTTTCCTTGACAGTTGCATGAATGGACTGTAGATCAACCAGACAATGCTCCACCTTCCTTGGAGCCAAACCATGATCAGGAATAGCAAGGTCGAGAGGACCCCTCGGATTTCGCCCCAAAACAATCTGAAAAAGGGAAAACTTGGTGGACCTGTTCACAGAGCAGTTGAATTCGAACTCAATCTTTGCAAGTACAGAATCCCAAGTCCCAAAAGATTTGACCTGCGCCCTCAACATGTTCCCCAAGGTGCGATTCACCACTTCCGTCTGGCCATCTGTCTGTGGATGGTATGGACTGCTAAACTTCAGAGTAGTCTCCATGCACTTCCAAAGCTCCCACCAGAAATGGCTTATGAACTTCGTATCTCGATCAGACAGGATACTCCGCGGCAGTCCGAATCTCCGCACCACATCTGCAAAGTACAAGTCGATAATCTTGCTCGCATCCATGGAATTCTTGCAAGCAATGAAGATAGCCATCTTGCTGAACCTATCCGCCACGACCATGATCCTGTCAAACCCCTTCTGCATTCGCGGCAAACCCAAAACGAAATCCATTGACACATCCATGGCTCTTCTGGAATAGGTAAAGGTGTATAAAGACCCAGATGAGTGGCCCCTCCTTTAGAGACTTGAGAAACTCGACATCGCTTAACGTAATCTTGGGCACTCTTGTCAATTCCTGGCCAGTAAAACTTCTCCTTGATCAAACCGGCTACTGTCTTTGCCGAGGTGCCCTTGCGAGTGCAATTCCTAAACAATCAATAATCTCAACGATGTATCAGGAATACATAAACAGTTACCTCCGAAAAGATAGCTATCATGAAGCACATAGTCAAACCGTTCCTACTGCTCTACGGCCTTCACAATAGGACCGAAATCTGTATCATCCCGTAGCAGCTCTTTCAATCCCTCAAAACCCAAGGTGACAACCCCCATCATGTTAAGCAATGACCGTCGTCTACTCAATGCGTCAGCTACCTTATTCATGATGCCTGACTTATGCTTCAAGGTGAATGTGAACTCTTGAAGTGCTGACACCCACTTGGCATGTCTATCACTAAGTCGGTGCTGTCCCTGAAGAAACTTCAAAGCCTAGTGGTTAGAATATAACACAAACTCCCACTGTATCAAATAATGCCGCCAATGTTGAAGAGCTCGGACTATGGCAAAAAACTCGACATCATAAGTTGAATAGTTCAACTTCGGCCCTCCAAGTTTCTCTTCGAAGTAGGCTACTGGCCATCCCTCCTGACTCAAAACCCCTCCTATGCCCATCTTTGAAGCATCACAATCTACTTCGAATTGTTTATCAAAATTCGGTAGGACAAGTACTGGGGCGCTCGTCAGCTTTTCCTTTATCACATCAAATGCCTCTTGAGCCGCCTCTGTCCATTCAAACACCTTGGCGTTGTAAAGATCAGTTAGGGGTGCCATCAACACACTGAAATCCCTGATAAACCTTCGATAGAAACTTGCTAATCCATGAAAAGACTAAACCTCTATTGCACTCTTTGGTACTGGCCAGTCACGGATCGTCCGAATCTTAGCATCATCTGGCTGAATTCCACTTGCTGAAACCACATACCCCAAAAATATAATCTTGTCAACCATCCAACTGCATTTCTTCCGATTGGCAAATAAACTGTGATCTCGCAAGGTAGCCAAAACTAGCCGTAGGTGCTGCAGATGTTCTTCTCTCTCCCGACTATACACAAGTATATCATCAAAGTAAACTACCACAAAATCATTGAGGAAAGGACGCAGTACCTGATTCATGACCCTCATGAATGTGTTGGGCGCATTTGAGAGACGAAAAGGCATGACCAACCACTCAAAGAGCCCATCCTTTGTCTTGAAAGCCGTCTTCCACTCATCTCCAGGTTTGATTCGCAGTTGAGGGTAACCACTTTTAAAGTCTATCTTTGAAAAGAAAGTCGTTCCACTGAGCTGGTCCAACATGTCATCTAATTGTGGAATCGGAAATCGATAATTGATCGTAATATGATTGATGGCACGGCTGTCCACGCACATCCTCCATGTGCCGTCCTTCTTTGGTACCAACAGAGCAGGCACTGCATAGAGACTGATGCTCTCCCGGATAAATCCTCTATCAAATAACTCCGTAACTTGTCCCTCTTGTCCCTTCAGCTCCTCATGTTGCTGTTGGGACATTCGAAAATGCATTTTGTTCGGGAGGATAGATCCCGACATTAGATCTATTTGATGCTAGATATCTCTCAACGGAGGCAACCCAACTGGTAACTCTTCCGGCAACAAGTCTGCAAATTCAGTCAACAACTCTTGAACTTGTTTTGGAATCTCCAACTCGGCCCCACTGCTGTTTGATGTCAACAAGTCAGTCACAACTAAAGCAAAACAAAATTCAGACTCAGTTACTTCTTCTTCGAATTCCTTCCGTTGCAGGCAGATAATTGTCTTCTTACTATCAACCATTCCTTCTCGCATGGGCTGAAGTACCACTTTCTTTGGCCTTTTGTTGATAGTATAACAGTGTGAGAACCCATCATACGTCACATGATTGTCGTATTGCCATGGCCTGCCAAGTAGCAAATGTGAGGCATCCATCGGGACGATATCACAGTAGATGGGTTCTCACACTGCCATGGCCTGCCAAGTAGCAAACGAGAATTCCACCCGGCACCGCTCTAAAACCCTAACCTCGGTATCATTATTTAACCACCCCAACCGGTATGGCACTGGATAAGGTTCTGTCTTCAACTGAAGCTTCTACACTACCGTTTGTGAGATTACATTCTCACAGCTTCCTGTATCAATGATCACACGGCATACCTTCCCTTTAATTGTGCACCAGGTTGTGAAGATGTTTCTCCGTTTCCAATCTTCATCGGCTTTGGGCGCTAAACAAATCCTTCTCAAAACCAAACTATCTCCCCTGATATCCTCAGGTGCGACATAGCACGTTTCCTCCTCTTCAAACACATCATCACCAACATACTCTTCAAACTCTTCTTCAGTGCCCTCCTGAATCAGTAACTACGACCTTATCCTCGAACACTCATTCACATTATGCCCTAGCTGCTGACATTTGTGGCACTTCACATTAGCTTTATTACTGGTGGAAGACTTATTCAAAGCATTAAATGACCCTTGTCTGCTATCTCTTCCGAACTGATTTTGGGTTGAAGAGCTACCCACTCGTGTTGTCGAAGAGCTACCTGCCGTAGAAACACGGGGAGAAGGAAATCCTCTCCCAAATCTAACACTTCTGCCGCTGGCCCTTACTAGACTCTTCTCCACAACTTGTGCCTTTGTCTGTGCATCCGCGAAAGTGTTAAAGGTATGGACCTGTAAAGCGTACTGAATAGTAGGTAGTAGCCCATGGAGATATCGAGCCACGAGCTATTCTTGAGTTTCGCGCAATTGATTCCTCACCACCATTCGGTAAAACTCAAGTGTGTATTCTTCGATGCTCCGAGAACCCTACGTCAAGCTCTGAAGATTCTAGAACATAATCTGCCGGTAATTGAAGGGTAGAAACTCCTTGAGCATCTCCCTCTTGAATTAGCCAAAATCATCCAAAATTGGAAGGCCATCTAGGTATCTCTGATATCTGAAAGATTGCCACCATGCGGTAGCCCTGTCCTTGAACCTCATCGCCACTAAAGATACTTTCTTTTCCATCGGTACCTCCTTCAACGGGGAACTAATCTAAGAATTCTTTAGGTGACAACCCTCCTGAAAATTCCGGAACCTCCATCTTAAACCCTAGATTAAACGGGGAACGAATGGTTCTCTTTCTTTGTCTCTTGGCGGTTGGCAGCCGCCCCTTATTCCTCTCGGCCAAACCCTAGGTTGTTCACGCGGTGGCAGCTCGTGTTCGTCTTCAACATCTTCGTCCACCTCTTGATGCAATCTGTCAACTTCGGCCTATTCTGGTTGTCGGCCTGGCGCCAGCCGCTATACCATCTGTGTCAAATCCCGTATCTGGCCTTCACGGCTCTCTCTCTCTAGCCACATCTCTCTTTGCAACTCTTCCCTGTCGTGCCTAGACTTTTCCCAATCCTGTTGCATTGCTTCGATTAACACAGCAATGTTTTGTTCGAGATTACCTCTTGCCATGGCGCTCGAAATGATTGATCTGGACGGACTGATTCTGTGCTGACCTGGCTCTGATACCAAGTGACGTAGTCGGAAACAAAATCTGAAGATTCGTTCTTATTCAGAAACTTGCAAAACAAGAAACGAAAATAAAACCTGATCCAATTTTGCTTCTAATCAAACTTCAACCCAAGTAGTTAGAAGACGAAAATTAAAATCAAGCGAAAATGAATTTTCGAAGTAGTCGAAAATCGTAAAGCCGAAAGAGGCAACTTTAATTCATCAAAACTGTCTGAAAAACATTCAGCCGAAAAACGAAATTTATAGGCAAAATAAATCCTAAGTCTAATCGGAAATCCTAACCCAAATCTTCGAAAATCGTAAAGCCGAAAGAGGCAACTTTAATTTATCAAAACTGTCTGAAAAACATTCAGCCGAAAAACGAAATTTATAGGCAAAATAAATCCTAAGTCTAATCGGAAATCCTAACCCAAATTGGAAAGGAAAAACAAATCCTAACCCTAATTGGAAATCCTAACCCAAATCGGAAAGGAAAAGTAAAGAAATTGCAAAAAAAAACTC
>JAOXNR010052835.1:0-15540 GCA_028571225.1 Parsonsia alboflavescens | reverse complement strand
CCTTTGTTTTATACCGATTTGGTTTGATTGTTTGTGTGAAAATTAACCCTTTCAACTTACAAGAAAATCACATCAAGATGGAAAAGGATATTCTTGAGATATTTGGCAAGGTGGAAGTCTACATCCCTCTCTTGGATGCAATCAAGCGAATTCCAAGGTATGAGAAGTTCTTGAAGGAATTGTGCACAAACAAGAAAAGACTAAGAGGGGATGAAAAGTTAAGTATGGGGGAGAATGTTTAAGAAGTTCTTAAAAAGAAACTTCCCCAAAAGCAAAAGATCCAGGTATGTTTACTATTCCATGAACAATTAGCAATGTGTGTATAGCAAGATGCATGCTAGATCTAGGAGCATCAATAAATGTCATGCCATTATCTGCCTACTCTTCTCTTAATCTTGGACCTTTAAAGGATACTAGAGTAGTCATTCAACTTGTTGATAGATCTTGTGCATATCCTGAAGGAGTTATTGAAGATGTTTCCATTAAAGTTAATAACTTAGTTTTTCCTATAGATTTTTATGTCCCAAGAACGGGTGTTGGTAATAATTTCTCTTCTACTCATTCTCCAATTCTTTTAGGAAGATCATTCTTGAAAATTGCAAAAACTAAGATAGATGTGCATGATGGAACTTTATCTAATCTAATTTGACGATGAGAAAATCTCTTTCAATATCTTTGATGCCATGAAATACCATTCTAGTGATTGCTCTATGTCTATGCTCGATATTGTAGATACTTTGGTTGATGAGATACATGAGCTATCTGATTATGAATTAACGCATGCAATTCTTACTCATAGCATTGATAAAGAAAACATGGATGCATTATCTTTGAATGTGGACTAAGACATAATTAACACTGTGAATGACTTGTCTCCATATGCTATTTCTGATCTTAAGCTTGAATTACCTATCTCTGAGGATAAGCTGAAACCTTCTATTGAATGCCCCCTTTACTTGAATTGAAGCAATTGCCTTGTCATCTTAAATATGCTTATTTAGATAAATTGACATCATAGACTGTAATGATTGCTAGTAATTTGACTAATAATCAAGAAAGGAAATTAGCCAATGTTCTTATGAATAATGTAACTGCAATTGGTTGGGCATTGGCTGATATTAATAGAATTAGACCATCTACATGTATGCATTGTATTTTGTTGGAAGATAAGGCTAAACCTTTTAGGGATGCACAAAGAAGGTTGAATCCACCTACGTTAGAGGTTGTTAAGAAAGAAGTAATAAAGCTTCATGATGCAGGTATCATCTATCCTATAACAGATTCTCAATTTGTAAGTCTTGTGCATGTAGTTCCTAAGAAATCTGGAATAACTGTTATTGAGAACGATGAAGATGAAAAGGTACCAACTACGGTACAAAGTGGATGGCTTGTTTGTATTGATTATAGAAAATTGAATACATCAACTAGGAAAGATCACTTTCCCCTTCCCTTCATTGATCAAATGTTAGAACGTCTAGCAGGGAAATCTTTTTACTGTTTTCTAGATAGTTTTTCTGGATATTTTCATATTGCAATTACCCCGGAGGATCAAGCCAAAAGCACATTAACATGTCCATTTGGAACTTTTGCATGTAGAAGAATGCCTTTTGGATTGTGTCACCCCCCTACTACTTTTCAAAGATGCATGTTGTCTATTTTCTCTGACTATGTCACTAATATCATTGAAGTTTCCATTATGATTTTAATGTTTATGGAGATACTTTTGATGCTTGTTTCGAGAATTTAAAGACCTTATTCTTAAAAGGCTTGTGAAATCTAGCCTTTTGTTGAATTTTGAAAAGTGTCACTTTATGGTGGAACAAGCCATTGCTTTAGGACATCTGGTTTCAACAAAAGGACTTGAAGTTGACAAAGCAAAGGTAGATGTAAACAAATCGCTTCCTTCTCCTTCTAGTTTAAAAAAGGTAAGAGGTTTTCTTGGTCATGCTAGTTTTTATAGAAGGTTTATAAAAGGCTTCTCTAAAATTGCTCAACCTCTTTGTCTACTTCTCCAAAAAGATGTTCCTTTTGATTTTAAGGATGCTTGCAAAAAGCTTATTATATTTTAAAATAAAGTTTTATATCTGCACCTCTTATTCAACCACCTGACTGAGATATGCCTTTTGAGATAACGTGTGATGCTAATGATAATGCAGTTGAAGCTGTTTTAGGTCAAAGGAAGAACATGGTGCGATATGCGATTTACTAGGCATCAAGGACATTGGATGTTGCTCATTGCAATTACACTACAACGGAGAAAGAGCTATTTGCTATTGTTTTTGCATTAGAGAAGTTTCATTCTTATTTGTTGGGTATTAAAGTGATAATTTTTTCTGATCATGTGGCTCTTAGGTACCTCTTCAAGAAGAAGAAATCTAAGCCTAGGCTCCTACGTTGGATATTATTACTTCAAGAATTTGACATTGAGATCAGAGATAAGCAATGAGTTGAGAATTATGTAGCTAATCATCTAAGTAATCTAACCTGCAAAGGGGAAATATTTCCAATCTCTGAACTCTTCCCTGAAAACCATTTATATAAATTTCATGGTTTTCTTCCTTGGTATGCAGATATTGTTAACTATATTGCGACTAGGGAATTACCATCTGAAATTTCAAGAGCTCAAAAGGATAAGATTAAGAGTGATGTTAAATACTACTTATGGGATGATCCACACTTGTTTAAAATCTGTTCTAATAATGTCATTCATTGTTGTGTGCCTGATAGTGAAATTGCATCTATTTTAACATTTTGTCACACATATGAAGTAGGAAGTAATTTGGTCCCAAAAGGACTGCCCGTAAGGTTTTGAAATGCGAATTCTATTCAACTAATTTGAATAACGATGCATATTTGTATGTTAAAGTATGTAATGAATGCCAAAGAGTAGGAAACATATCTAGTAGAGATGAGATGCCCCTATCTAATGTTCTTGTGAAATATTTGATTTGTGGAGAATTCATTTCATGGGACCTTTTCCATCTTTTGATAATTTTTACATTTTGCTTGCAGTTGACTATGTACCTAAATGGGTAGAAGCTCAAGCTATACGAACTAATGATGCAAAAGTTGTGGTTGATTTCATGAAAGATAACATTTTTATCAGATTTGGCATCCCTAAGGCTATCATAAGTGATAGAGGAACTCATTCTTGGAATAGGGTTGTTGAAGCTTTGTTTAAACGTTATCATGTCCAACATAGAGTTTATACTGCATACCATAAACAAACTATTGGCCAAGCTAAAGTTTCTAATAGAGAAATTACGCCCATTCTTGAAAAAGTTGTCAATCCAAAAAGAAAAGATTGGAGTTTACGTTTAGGTGATGCTCTATGGGCTTATAGGACTACATTAAAAACGCCTATTGGCGTGTCTCGTTATCGGTTAGTTCATGGTAAAGCTTGTCATCTTCTCGTGGAAATTTAACATAAAGCATATTGGGGTATTCAACAATGCAACTTTGATTTCTCTAATGCTTGTCATCATGGAAAATTGCAAATTCAAGAACTTGAAGAGATAAGGAATAATGCTTATGTTAATGCTTCAATTTTCAAAGAGAAAACAAAAATCTATCATGATAAATTTTTGTCTCATAAAGAGTTCTTTGGTGGTCAAAAGTTATTGCTTTATATGTCTAGACTTAAGTTATTTCTTGCAAAATTGATGTCAAGGTGGATTGGTCCGTTTGTTGTCATTAATGTTATGCCATAAATTGCAGTTGAGGTTCGTAGTCTTGAAATGGGTGAAGTGCTCAAGGTCAATGGACATTGTCTCAAACCATTCTATGAAGGTTTTGAACCTCATATGATGACTATAATGGATCTTGAAATGCCATCATATGATGAACCTTAAAAGGAGGCATAATGTCGAGCCAAATGATGTTAACCCAAAGCACTTTTTTGAGACAAACCAAGAATAAGATTTCTTATTTTCTTTTCATTTAATAGTTATTTATTCATTTTTTATATCTTTGGGATATAACCCCATTTCAATATTTTAGGAAATAATCAAAACGGAAGGAAAACGAAAGCTGTGCACATTACGCACCAAGTAACACCATCCGAAGCCCAAGGGCAAGCACCGCACCCACCTTCCGGAGCCGGATTGAGAGCCTGATGACCCACCGGATGCTCACTAGAAAGTTTTCAAAAAACTTATCAAAGTACCATTTAGCGCTGGACACAACCCAAAAACCCGGTTTTTGTTCTTTTTCCAGTGCTTTTCTTTCATTCTTTCCTTCTCAAATTTGAATTTCTTTTTCCCTCTCTTACAAACACCAAAACCCCAACCTTCTTTTCTTCTCAATCCTTCACCAAATCTACCATAAACACCATCCAAAATCCTTCCTTCTTCCATTAACTGCATCCCCTTTCATCAATCTTCACTATTCTTTCTCCCTCATCACCATTCCCAGCCCCATTTTTTCCACCAAAACATCACATCCAAATTTCACATTGTGAGTGCTTGTTGATTCAACCAATTGCTAAGGAAGTTTGGTAAATTTGTTCTTTAACCCTCTTTTCTATTTAGTTTTATTGGTTTCTGTTAGTTTATCATTGCATTGCATTTTGTTGTGATTATTGGGGGCAAATGGGCATCTGTTGATTTTAGATTGTTGTGTTGAAGTTGTGGTAGATTAATTGTTATTGCATTATCCTTGTTTTCTTGTGTTATAGGGAGCTCAAATTTGTTGTTAAGTTCACTTAATTCTTGAAAATAATTTAAGTGCACACCAAGTGTTTGTGAAAATACCTAGGAGAGAAAAGAGGTCTAGATCATCTAGAAGAGAAGCATCTCCACAACCAACACCTCCCCTATATTATCATCACGTTTATTTCTTTGGATAATCAAACATGGCTAGAAGAAAGAGCAAATCATTCATGGATTTTTGAACATACAATTGTTGAACTACTGGAAACATAACTTGGAATAACATCTTGTTTTCAAGTTCTTGGTTTTAGGATTCTATCATTAATTCCCCTAATATTTACTATCGTAATTTAGTGGAAGAATTTTGTGCTAATATTTCTAATAAATCTGCCATTGACTTGGACACCATTGATACTTATGTTAGGGGGATTCATATTCATCTTGGTGGAGAATTTCTTGCTCTAACTTTCAATCTCCCTAATCTTGGTTATTATCCATTCGACAATAATGAGATTGTGTCAACAGATGAGGAGTTTAATTTGAACACTGCAAGACATGATTTAGGCTTAGTTTATTATGCAATAGGTAAGGAACGACAACGTTCTGCACTTCTTGTTAAACAATTAGATGGAAAACGTAGCATCCTCACTTATTTGCTTAATCATAATGTTTTTTCAAAAGCTTCCTCTTTGAATGAATTGAGTTTTTTGAATGTTTACATTCTTTATTGCATGAAAAGTGGATTAGGAAATATTCCTAGAATCTTAATCTTAATCCATAACATATGTGAGATTGCTCATAGTACTCTTGGAGTTAATAAAGCTTTTTGCTATCCATTGTTATTAACCACTATTTTTCAAGCCTTCCATATACCTATTGAGAATTTTACAAGTATTAAATCCAACACCATTATCAACACAACCACCATAAAGAATCTTAAGCATTCTTGTGGCAGTGATGGTATATGGTGTAATTAGAGCCATTCATACTTACACCCTTGAGAAGAGCAACTCCAGGAGGAAGAAGAAATTATAGCTATGGAACATGGACAACATCCCCAAGACGTCAATTCCTCTTCTGCAGGACCCACCACATCCAGGCCACACTAATCCTCTAGAGCTATGTTGTGTCAAATCCTTACCAATAAAAAATCCATGCAATCTCAGTTTGCATAACTTGGGATTCAACTCAATCATCGACTTGATGTTAAGGATGCCAGCCTAGATTCCTACGAAGAGCTTCTTCTTGAGCTCTCTCGTAGAGGGTGACTATATCTTCACCCTCTTTTTATTTTTCCTTTTCTTATGTGTCTTTAGTGTCATTGAGGACAATGCCAACTCTAAGTGTGGGGAAATGTGTTGTATTTTATATTTTTATGTGTTGTTGCATGTTTTTATTCTTGTTTATGATATTTTAATGTTTAGGATAGTATGTTTTTAATGTTTTCATGGCCAATGATATAATTATTAATCTTTGAATTTGGACATGAGATAGTTGAAACCTTTTGTGTTTGATATCATTTGAACTTCTCTTTCATTCTACAATCCCAAATATTTTTTTGAACTAAATTTCACACAACTTTACTAGTTGAAGCCTGAAAACATGATTTTGAATCTTGTGTAACTTTTTTTTAAAAAAAATAAAAAATAAAAAAACAATTTTTCTCTTAAAATCTGCATGAATCTTTTTATGCTAAAGAGAAGGATTGATTGAAAGAATTGTTAGCCAATTTGCACACACAAGTATACGTATCGTTAACAAGTAATAAAGTGATCAAACGAGTATCGTCCCATAGAGAGTTTATGAATAAAAACAAGTACTGATCACTAACAAACAACTTTCTTCCAAGTCAATCGAATTAAAAAGGTTGAGTTTATAAGATTTAAAACAAAGCAATCGAAGTAATTTAGAAAGTTTAATGGATATAAAGCCTAGGATTACAATTTCGTGAGAAAAATCCTTTTCAACAAATAATAATTATGCAAATTGTTTAATAGTGACACATAAATTTCTTTAATTCACTTTCAAGTATTTAAAGAACTTACCCAATCAATTACGAAAACTATATGTCTATGCCAATGCAAAACTAATGAGTAGATAAAGAACAAGTCACAATATGGTTACACAAGGTAATTAGGTATACATGTATCCTAATTACGAATAAAATTACATCATCACAAGTCAATTCTACCAAGAGTTATTTTGTTCATAGACCAAAAAACCAAAAGTCCTCTTTCAATTCCTAAAGGTTTTGTCAAATAAAAAGATGGCCCAATCTTCTTAACAAAGAAAACATGAACAAATAAATGAATAAAGCAGAATCAAAATATGAAGAAATAAGATTTAACTCAAATAAATTGACTAAGAATCCATTGCAATCCTAGAACAAATAACTTAGCTACTCATCATCATCTTGAAACCATAAAAGATTAAAAGAGAAAATAAGAATTATGAGAGATGATATGATATTCTGAGATTGTCTTGAAAACTACCTTATACATAGATAACTAAGATACTCAAACTAAATTAACTATTACAAAAGAAGTATTTTCCTAATAAGAACAGGAAATAGTTCTCCTCTTTGACTTTATCTTCCAATCTCTTCTAGAATATGAATTAAGCAACATCCAATTCTTCTCCTTCTTGACTGCTAATTCCTCCAAGAATCCTCCGAAATAGTCTCCTGCTTGAAATATGAATCTCCTTTCTTCTTCTTTTCCAATTTTGCCCTTTTTCAATCCCTTCTCATGAAAATTCCTACAATCAAAGAAATAAATATGAGAGTAAAAATATTCCACACATCAGCATAAAATAACTAGAATTATCAATAAATAATTCATTAGAAATCATACAAAACTAATTATTTTATTGTCTTATGAAGAGTTGTTTTGATTTTGAATTTCACTTTTAGCCTCAATTTTTGTCACTCTAGAACTTGTTTTTACACATAGAAACATGGTTAACTTAAGGATGACATAAGGCCTCTTTGTCTTTTACCTACCCTTTTGCATTATATCCCTTGGTCTTATTTGAGCCTAAATGAGAATAGTTTTCTAACTATTCTATTTCTTTGATTTTTAAACCTTGTTATTTACTCTTCTACCCTATGTTTTAAATGTTTTTAGGAGAATAGAGGCCACATTCTTTTGAACCTTTTTTTTTTTTTGCAAGAATTGGATTTTTGATGAAGGGTGAACAATTGAATGCGAAATAAGGATATAAGGAAGGTGATGAATGATATATAAAAATAAAAAACAAGAAAAGGAAAAGTGCTCTAATTTGTAAAAAAATAGAGTACGATGAAGGGGAAAAAAAAGCTCTATTACAAAAAGAAAGAAAGGAAGAGCAATAAAGGAGTCGGTGAAAGAAGCAGATTATTGATTCATTTTGATATTTGTAATATGAGTTTTGAA
The DNA here is from genome assembly GCA_028571225.1 of Parsonsia alboflavescens. Taxonomy (NCBI): domain Eukaryota; kingdom Viridiplantae; phylum Streptophyta; class Magnoliopsida; order Gentianales; family Apocynaceae; genus Parsonsia; species Parsonsia alboflavescens. Next base: position 7,478 of record JAOXNR010052835.1, on the reverse strand, counting down.
CTTATCTATTCTCTCATATTATAAATTTGTTTATTCTTATCATTCATTTGTACCCAATTCCTATTTGATCCGAGTAAACCTGTTTCTATCATTAGTGGAGAATGTGTGGATTGCCAAGGTTATGGTTGTGATTTCTTCTTTAAATGCTTCTTATGTTGTTCTTTATTGAGATAGTTTGATTTATTGATATTATCTTTGATTGGATTCAAATGATTTTCTAAACTTGAAGATTAAAAGATTTTTGGTTGTGTTGGATAAAGAATTGAGTATTTCTTGCCTAAATTAGGTTAAGTTGTCACACACTTTATGCACTTACTTGTTTTAATGGAATTTGTGGTTTGATTAAGAAGGGATAATGATTAATTACATATTTGGTTTCATGTCTTGTGTTTGATTTCGAGATTACAATATGAGGCCTTGTGTTGTTTTTCTTGCTATTGTTGTTGTTGGGGATTAAAAGACAAATTTGCTTGAGGACGAGCAAAAGTCCAAGTGCGGGGGAATGATTTGCACATAATTATGCTAAGTTTTATATCCATTTTATGTTGTTATCTTATGTAACTTAGCTTAATTATGTCATTTTAGATATATTTTACTTCCCTATGCTTGATTTTTGTTTGTAGGACTATTTGGTTGAAAAATGCTCGAGAAATTACCAAGTTGACAAACGGCATTGATCGCGGTGAAGACTTTCAATTGTATTAAGATTTGATTATTTTTCCTAAACTACTTCTTTCTATATTAGATTTATATTTTATTATTAGACTTTTATTAGGTAATTACTTATTTGTAAAGGGTCTCTACTCCTATAAATAGGTTCTTTTTCATAGTCTTATATATACAATTCAATATTGATTTCCCAAGGGTTTGCGAAGACAAAAGGCAAATTTTCTCTTTGTCTTTTCTTAGGTATTTTTCAGTTTTATTAATCATGTCCTGTGAGTAGTTCTCTTTTATTAACAAAAACATGAAGTAGGTTATTTTGATATTGGGTTATGAGATTTGGTTTGTTTTTCTATTAAAGATTTGATCTTTATTATCTTTATTATTAAGTATTTGTGCAATTCTTGTTTTCATCTTATTAATTGTGTTTAATGATTTAGCCTGATCAACTAGATTAATTTGCATGATTATACTTCTAGGGTTTAAATATTATCTCTAAGATTGATAAATCCACAAGAAGCAACTACTGTTTAAATTTGGTTTGGCTAACAACTTTATTTGATAATAGAGAATTGTATGAATCAAATTACTTGAATTAAAACTATTTTATTTATATAATTTGACGTTGGTGACGCCTTCATGCTTTTGTAATTTAATTGATTAAATTTATAATTTGCTATGACGTAGGTTTAATTGATTAAATTAGGGATTTTATTTATCACTACGAGAAATAAATATATTTAAAGCATAGGAATTTGAAAACTAAGACAAATTTTAAAACCAACTACTTAATTGTGTTATTTGATCATAGGCCCCATAGCAATAGACCTGCTAATTGTTTCTTGTTCGTCTTTTTGAATTAGCTTTAAAATTCTTTGTTTAATTTTATTTTATGAACTCTTTCAAAAATTGCCCTCTGTTTTTTGTTACTTATTAATTGGTTTTTATTAAGCTGAAATTCAATTCCTGATGGGTTCGACTCCACTTGCCCTAACTGCATTAGTTTTGGTAGGTAGATTTAATTTGTTGGTGTTATGAAGCATGGTCACTATGCCGGCTGGTTTAGTCAAGTAGACCAATTTTGTGAAGTTGTTAAGACTTGATGACAAAGATGCTAGTATTAGCCTCAATATGATAGTTGAAAATTGAAAATGAAATTCATACCCCCTTATCGCTCATGAATTTGGATACAATTTCATGGGAAAATTTTAAAGCATTGCAAAGCTTAATGTCATGGTATTATATCAATAATTTTTCTAGTTGAAACACTTACTCAATTGCCAATTGAGATTCTACGTATTGTTATTAGCCTGCTTTGTAGAGGACTCATTTGTCTTTTTCTTGTACTCACATTTGGTAACAATCTTCCTGTTATCTAAGTTTATGTAGTCTCAAGTGTACTGTAAAAGCTACATATTTTAGCTAAAAACTTTCTATTTTCTACTTCTGTTATCTTTCTGTTAGATAAATTGTATTATGTGGTGCATCTTTTAGTCCTCTCTTGATAACTAAAGATTTGTAGTTTAGTGACTACTTTAACTTTATCTTTCGCCATCACACAGAACCAAAAACAAGAAAGTCATGTTAAGCTAAGGGTTTTAAAGATCAAACTGCAAGTGGCAATATGCATGTATCTTGATGTTTCTTCATAGGAAAGTGTATTATTATGCTAATTTCTCTATTATTGCCCATCAATTTCTATTTCTGAACTCTGATTTTTTTTTTTTTTTTGTTATTCTCTTTGTGGAAGTTGGTTATCTTAGAGTTGTGAAGATATGTTATGTGTGAGGTAAATTTTTTTTTTTCAAAAAAAAAAAAAAAAAACTGTCACACGATGGGGGGTTAGGCGCAGACCCCCCACCCATTCATTAAAGAATAATAAGAAATGGGCAAAAGCCTTACAAAGCGAATGAAGAGTTGGAACTCCTTCAAACCTAGCTAAGGTAAAATTCTAGGAAATAATCTAGCCAAAATGGGCAAGTTTTCCCCTCATTAATATGATAAAGTTGCCAGTTGGCTTTGTGAATAATCTTACCTACACTACTGATTTCGCTAGAAAAGAAGGATGCACACCTAGCCACCCAAATCTCATGACAAATCAACAAGGGAATGAGCTTTGCCAATGTACACAATCGGTGGGATTGAATACTCCATTGCTGCAATTTGTCCACCAGCTCCGCTGAACCATCAAGCACACCAAATTCACTACAGTAATGCACCCATACTGCTGTAGCAATCTTGCAGCGTCCAAAAAGATGCTCATTGGATTCTCTTGACTCTTCATAGTGACATCGAGACGCTATATGAAAGCCAAGATGCAACCGCATGACATCTGCTGCCAAAAACTTAGTTCCTAGCTTCCACATGAATATAGACCATGAAAGGGGAATCTTCGAATGGAAGAAGAACTCAGCAGCGGCATCATAAAACTCTTCTTCCTCATTGGCCAAGAAACAGTCAAAGACGGTGAAACTCCATGAGGAAGACAAATTCCAGATGAAACTTTCGTCATCATCATGTACCATCAACGATTTTGCCCAAGCGGAGGACTGCTACATACGTCGCCATACCCGAGAACCACCTTCGGTCAGGCCCTCTCCTGGCTGAAACCCATACTTCATCTTCAAGTATCTAGCCCACAAAGAGTCCGAAGAACGAAATTTCCACCACAACTTAAAGCCATGGGCCATGACCAATCGATCAAGAGACCAAACCACCTTTTCCATAAGACCGAGAGATGAAACTCCAGCTGCACCAATGCCTGTTATTACTGAATTCTGAATGAGCCCAGAAGAAGTAAGCAAATTGTCTTTCTATTTCTTGAATTACTTGCTGTGGAGGATTTGAAACGGCCCGCAAGTAGACCGCCATAGCAGAAAGCACATGCTTAATCACTATCAACCTCCCTCCTGGAGAAAGGTACTTTCTCTGCCATCCGTTAATGCAAGCTTTAATCCTACTAACAAGGGGCTCATAGTAGGAGATCTTAGCTCTTCCTAGAAATATTGGACAACCCAGGTGAATCATCGGCAAAGGTTGAATGACGCAGCCAATAAGATCCGCAAGGAAATCCCGCTACTAAATGGGGATGTGAGAAGAGAGGAACATGGAGCTCTTATGAAGATTAATTTTCTGACCCGAACAATCCTAATAGAACTCAAGGAAGGCCATCAATGTTTGCAAACCCTTCTTTAATCCATGTGTAAAAATAATTACATTATCTGCAAAGCTCAAGTGAGAGACAGGAAGGCTGATGTGATCAGTAATATAGTCACCTATTTCACCATTATACAACAATATATTCAAACCCCGAGAGAGCACTTCTGCGGCCAATATAAACAAGGTGAGAGATAGGGGGTCCCCTTGACGAACTCCCCTTGTAGAAGGGAAAAAGCCACATAATTTCCCGTTGACTGTGACAAAGAACTTATTAAAAGCCAAACAATTAAATACAAGATTCAGAAAGTGGCAACTGAACCCATATTTCCTCAATACCTCAAAAAGGAAAGACCATCTAACCCTGTCAAAAGCTTTCAACATATCAAGCTTTAAAATCATATTTCCCCCAATGCACCTTCTATTCAAGGAATGAATTAACTCTGACGCCAACAATATATTATCAAAAATATTTCTAAACTTCACAAAACCCCCCTAATTCAATTAAATTGAGGTATAATTTTCAATCACGGGGCTTCATGGCTCAAGGATGATCAAGAAAATGGAGGAGGCTAAAGGGAGTTACATTAGAAGTAGATAGTCATTGAAATGATAGCTGGGAATAGGGAAGTATCATTTTGGTATGAAGACTGGATGTTATTGGGAAAGCTCAAAAACAGATTGGGGGTGACTGTATTTGATCCTGCTATGTTGAATGATTTTATTACAGATGGAGTATGGGATAGGGAACTTCTGAGCAGAATAATTTCTTCAAGCTCTGTTCTGAGAGAGATTGAAAGCACTCTAGTTCCTTCAGGAGATTCGAATTTTCTGGTATGGAAATTATCAACTTCATGAAGATTTTCTATCTCTTCTTGTATTAATGTTTTGGAAAAAGGCCAATCTGGATAACTCAATTATACATTTTTGGCATCAGTTCATTCCTTTATCTTGGAGAACTTTTGTTTAGAGGATGTTACATGGCTATTTACCTATAGATAGTAGTCTTAGGAGAATGGATTTTCACTATCACTGTTTGCACAATGTAGAAAATTACTCTCATCTGTTTGAAGGCTGTTGAATTGCAAAGGAAGTTTGGGATTATTTTTCAAGGAAATTGGGTTTAAATTCTCGAGTTGATGATGTTGGCCAATGGTTTCTTCTTGATAAGGAACTGGGAGTCATGTCTAAAATTATCCCCACATTGGTTTGGAGTCATGCCAACCCATAAGAAATTGGTTGGCATGGTGCACTTTTGTTTTTCGGGGTTCTGCCAATTCAACTAAGAAGATCATTAAGGGAGTAGAGAATAAACTGCGACTTATGTGAATAGCTTTTCTAGATCCGGTATTTGGCAAATACTTCAATCTTCCAGTTGCTATAAAAGGAAGGTAGATGATTAGGGTTTGCTGGTGGAAAGATCTTTATATTTGGGGGTTTGTCTTGAATGTTCATGGAGCATCGAAGGGCAATCTGGGTACTGCGGAAATTGAAGATGTAATTCGAAGGGGTACTGGCCATTTCCTGGTCGGTTTTTCGATTTATTTGGGAGAAACTAAGAATGTGGAAGATGAGATAGAGGCTCTTTTGGAAGATTTGAGATATTGTTAGATTGAAAAATGGAAGGTGGTTATAATACAAATGGATTCTAAGGTTGTGGTAGACATGGTGAATGGATCTATTTAGTGTCATGGAGTCTTTTTCATAACATTCAAATGATTGGAAAAAATTGGGAAATGGTACTTTTCAACTAATTCATATTTACAGAGAAGGGAATCAAGTAGTGGATTGTCTTGCAAATGCGGCTTGTGAAAATTTACATTGCATCTACTATAGTGATTTTAATTTTCTTCTTGTTTTTGCTCTTGGTCTTTGTAAATTAGATAGACTTAAATTTCCAACTATTAGACTTCTATAATTGCATTTCATTACATTGCACTTTTTTGTAGAAGCGGATTTATTTCCATCTACTCTAAGGGTAAGGCTCATTTTGTAACCCTTATGTTTTAATTTATTTTTATTCAATAAATGGGTAGGGGTCTGCCAAACCCCCAGCCATCAAAGGTGGATTTTCCACAAATAAAAATTGGTTGTCTTAGGACATTTTGGTATTCTAAAGTATACTTTTTTCAATTTTTTCCACCACGTGTATACCAAATGTTGTATGGTCCTACTTTGAGAAGGGTTTTCATTTGTGAGCCGCAATATTAAATCATTCTTGGATTAAAGAAATAAGAATAGTTCATGAATATTACCATAATAAGAATTTATGTTAACTCTATTCCCCAACTGGAAGCTTAAAACCTAAAGAGTGCCTTATGCTATAAAGATATGTAAGGAAAGTTCAAATTAAATTATCTAACCAGGAATGATTAGAATATTGTGAAAAGACAAAGGAAAAAAAAATGCTTCATAAACAAACCTTTCTAGTGACTTTCTTGTTCTCTGCAGGCAAGATTGCAGGGTAAACAAATCCTTTTATATGAAACCTATGGCCGTTGATATATTGAATTCATCTAGTATCTTTTATTTATCATGATTTATTGCATTCTGTGTTCTTGTACTTGTCATACTCAATAACCCATTTCACTTTTTCAAATGGAAGAATCATTCTATGTGGTTAACGAGTCATTGGCTTCAGATTCTTATAACTATGTTGGAGGCAAAATTAATCTTGATGCTCCTCTTGGATTTTACCCTTCTCACTGTATTCTCATGGTGAACCACCTAGAGACTAATATGTATCTAGAGTTGATGAAGCTCTTCACACAGAAATGCACTAGTATTCTAATGGAAGCAGTAGTATTCCCAACCCGAAGATTAGTTGATTTTACAAGTGGAGCCATTATCTTGAGCTCTGAAGCAAAGCTTGAGGAGTTATGGAAATTCTTGAATAATTTAGATTTTGTTGTTGTATTTGCAAGGGGAAGGTAATTATTGATTAATTATTTTATATATTCTAATTTTACTCCTCTTAGGCTATGAAGATGAAAGTCTTTTGATTTCCACTTCATACTGCCCATGGATCATAATTGAGAATTACATTTCATGGAGTTGGTGGAGCAGCCTGTGTACTCAAAGCTATTATGAGTCCTTTTATGTGTATTCGGACCTCACTGCTATATTCCTTTTTCCTTTTGAATGAAAAAAAAGAGAGGAAATAATAGGATAGTAAACTCATTACAATTTACAAATATCTGTTAATTCCATTCCTTGACCTCATTCTTCACTAAGGTTCTGATATTTCACATTGTAGGGTGACTCTCGACCTCACTACATGAACGAGAGATCACTAAAGGTGGTGCAATCAGGAATTGAAGAGTACAGGAAAGCAATGTAATTAAAAGAATTGTTTGGAGAGTTTGCAGAATAAAAAGTTGGGATTCACAAGAAGTTAGCTTATGAAGAAGATAAAATTCCGGGACTATCTCAATGAATGTCTAAGGTTTGATCTTGAGTATGTTCTAAATTTGACAGAAAGTTTTTTTTTTTTTTATGTCCAACAAAATTGTTTGTTCGTGTTATGTCCCATGTTGTACAAAGTAATTAACTCCATGGAGAGAGATATATATTACCATGTTAGTGTTATATTAGTATGCCCTAGAGCATGTAATTATCTTATTGATAAATAATATGTTTTATTTATTTATTGTCTTCCT
>JAOXNR010052834.1:0-15542 GCA_028571225.1 Parsonsia alboflavescens | reverse complement strand
CCTACTTAAAGGAGACTAATGTGTTATGACCTTTGTTCAATGGAAAGCCCAATTCCATTAATCAGCCAAGAACTAATCCCTTATGATTTAAACTTCCGGTGATCCGTATCATACTATGCTAAACGTCCCAACACACAGATCACCTATTTAAATCAATTTGGACCTTATTGCATTTTATGCTAATATGTAAAAAAATTACTTCTTTAGATTATAGTATTTTACAATTTTTCTCAGAAAATGATAGGCTTTTTGGGCTTAAATCCCAACTCTACCGTATAACTACTTGAACCTCCAGAAGTTGCAAAGGGAGTAATGCCTTGAATTTTCCCCCCCTCAAAAGCATGATCACCTACTTGCCACAGCTCTGCTAGAGTTTCAGCAGCTGTGACCTCCTCCTGAGAATTTGGACATTGCTCTGCACACTCCCACTGAAGAGGAATTACAAAGTCCAAGTGATATAATTTGACATCAAAGTCCTTATCAGTTTTAATATCACCATTAAGTTCTAAGAATCTGTTGACTATGTCCATATATAGCCCAATGATCTAAGGTCGCAAGAGAGATTCGACTAGTCTTAAGAGGAATTCACGCCAACTTAGCTAGGGAGACACTGCCATCTTCATCACAAAAAGCATTATATTACAAAGTGAGCTTCAAAATCATGAATGCGATCTGGTTGCCCATCACCCGCTGACACAGTTCTTCACCTCTCTTCATGGTAATGTTGAGAGGAGTTGACAAGTGCAAATTCTAGGCTTTAGTACCGGAGAAGTTCTTCTCACTCTCCTACATCCTGTAGGAGAGTGTTGAAAGCTGCAGAGGAGAGTTCTTGTATGTCCTTTTCCAAGTTAGCTTTATCGTCCTGAAGCTCGATGATCATAGCCGAAAATTCTTTGTCTTTCTTTTCTTTCTCTATTTGCCTTCTTAGCAGCTCTCCTAAGAAGACATGGCCTTGAAAGAGAAGGAAAGAAAAACAAGTTAATATCCAAAAAAATTAGGAAAAAGACCATGTCTAGATAAAAAGGGAGGGGGGGCTTGCCGCTAAATGAAGAGCAGCAGCATATCTATCTAGCTCAACATCGGTGAGTTGCTTACAAATCTCTTTATCAATAGGGGGGTCCACACTCCATTAGAGAGAATTGAGTGTGTGGCTATTGAAACAGAGAGTTAGAGGACTCCATCGGATGGTCGAGGACCTATCTGGTGGTCCCCTCAGCAAAATGGGAGGTTAGGGAATGCTTACCGTGCCTTTTGATATTCTCGACGACCTATTCAGTGGCACAACCATTGAAATCTCCTGTTTGAAGGTTGCCAGATCCTTACCTTTCTCGGAGAAAGATACAAGGAAGTCCTTCCACTGTTGGATGGATTTAGGTGAGGCGGAGTCAGAGATTGTAATCTTTGCATGTCACTTGGAAACTAGCAACATAGCCTCTTCAGCACTTCTTTATAAGGCATTTCGTGTACGGTTTGCCATCGTAACCTTTTTGGTTTTGGTTTGGGAAATGGGAATTCTGAAGGATGAATCCCTAGGGACTAGAGCAAAAATAGAAGCACTGGAAGCACCACAACCCCACCGGAAAGAGTGGATGGACAGCGACTTGCTTTCCTACCCATGATGAGACCTAGCAGCAGAATTAAGTAGCCGCGGTCCTCATTGTTGTCAAAACAAAAGGAAACAAAAAGATATTAACGTTCACAGGTAAATTGCAAAGGAAAATAAAATTCATTGAAAACCAAGAATGTGAAAATTTCCTACGAGTAGGAAGAATTGCCATAGACTTCCTATGGGCAGGAAGGTGATGATCAGCGAGACACCCCAATCCGGTAGAATGAAGAAAGGGAACAAGCTAAGTTGGCTGTGCAGAACCGACCTTTTCGACTTTGGAATTGGCAAGGTCGACAAGGAAAACTCTATCTTTCTCTTGCTCCTTAGTTAAAGTTGGGAGACTATTATACAAAGTTTTATTGAGATTCCAATCGGGGAACGGTTTAGCCCGCACTTGATCTACTAGAAGTGTAGCAAAGATAAAGGAATCTTTCCAAGGTCCCCTGAGGATTGGAAAGCCCCTAATAGTCTATGTCTGTTGATGAATTGGATCTATCCCAATCTTGTTTTACCCGGTGTAGGGGAGATGCCGACCTTAAAGAAGCATCTAAAGAGGTCTAGAGAAATGAGGATCATGTATAGATGACAGGTTGCTATAAAGCCTACAATGGACCTAATTGCATTAGGATCAAGTTGGGCAATGGGAAACCCCCAAAAGTAAGCTATGTTGAGGAAAAGAGGATGGAGATAAGGTTAAAGAATTCCTCCCCTATGGTTGGTTAGGTGAAGGACGACATGCCCGAAACCCCTACGATTAGGAGCTCAAATTCTTCATCAACTACAATATCATGTCCATTCAGCCGTCTCTCTCTGCCGATCTAAAAAATCTTAAAAGGTCTGATTGTGGCCTTGAGAGAAAGAACCTCCAGCTCAGAAGGACTATATACTTTTCTCTTAATTGGTGGAGCCCTAGTAGTAAGAGGAGGAAAAGGATATACATTATTGTCAGAATCATAATATGGAAGAGGCCCAGGCCCAGGAATTTCTTCTATATGAAGAGAAGGGGTACTCCAGGAAGAAGAATGGTTGGGTGTGCAAGTCTCAATGATGGGAAGTTCAATAGAAAAGACATCTTCTGTGAAAAAAAAGGAAAATTTCTAAAAATAAATAAATTAGAAAAAAGTGGACTCACTCCTTGATGATGGAAACGTTCCTTCATAGAGATGCTAAGGTCGAGTAGCACCAACTAATTACCAAAGTAAATAGGGGAGCTTGAGAATTTTTAGGCTGGACAGCTTAATCGTAAAGGAGAACTCGGGACTACTTGGAAGAATTTTAGTGAGTTTGAAACACTTCAATTTCCCTAATTTGAGAAATTAGTCTCTTGAGTTCTGGAAAGATACGTTAATGGCGAATCGAGGTAACTACCAAAACTAATAAGGCACGAAACCTTAAAACTAGTCGTTACAAAAAACGATGAGACTCCTCAAATGTAGATGCGTGGCAATGAAAATTTAGTCACCGCTACCTACGAGCTCACTGAGCCAAAAGGGGGGTAGAGATGGGTAAAACGGGTACACCTCGAATAGCCAGACCCAAATAAATTGAAGCACGGAACCAAATGCTTAAGATCCAAATTAATACTAAGGGGAAAAGTGCTTAGCAACCTCCTAGGTCACCGACCTTCAATGAGCTTAGGAAAGGTCTCATCGAACTGTAACCTTCGACTCGGTAAGCTCTGATCCATCCTATAGATTTTTCATGCCATGATTGAATATCTATAACTCTTAGCACAGCTTATAAGCTTTAGAATCACTTATTGCAACCCTCTAAAGAAGCTTATCAAGACCTTTGAGGCTCACTAGAAGGTTGCATGGAACAGAACAATTCTGAGATGCAAAACAAAAGGAAACAAAAAGATATTAACATTCATGGGTAGATTGTGAAGCAAAATAAAATTCATTTAAAACCAAGAGTGTGGAAATTTTCTTAGGAAGAATTGCCATAGACATCCTAAGGGCAGGAAGGTCATGATCAGCGAGACTCCCTAATCTGGCATAATGAAGAAAGGGAACAAGCTAAGTTGGCTGTGTAGAACCGACCTTTTCAACTTTGGAATTGGCAAGGTCGACAATGAAAAATCTATCTTTCTCTTTCTCCACAGTTAAAGTTGGGAGTCTATTATAAAAAGTTTTATTGAGATTCCAATCAGGGAATGGTTCAGCTCGAACTTGATCTACTGGAAGCGTAGCAAAGAGAAAGGAATCTTTCTAAGCTCCCCTGAAGATTGTAAAGCCCATAATAATCTATGTCTGTTGTTGAATTGGATCTATCCCAAGCTTGTTTTATCGGGTGCAGGGGAGATGCAGACCTTAAAGAAGCATCTAAAGAGGTCTAGAGAAACGAGGATCATGTATAGATGACAGGCTGCAATAAAGCCTACAATGGACCTAATTGCGTTAGGATCAAGTTGGTCAATGGTAAACCTCCAAAAGTAAGCTATGCCAATTAAAAGAGGATGGAGATAAGGTAAAAGAATTCCTCCCCTAAGGTTGGTTAGGTGAAGGACAATATGCTTGACACGCCTACTATTGGGAGCTCGGATTCTTGAGCAACTACAATATCATCTCTATTCAACCCCCTCTCTCCGCCAAGCTGAAAAATCTCAAAAGTACCTAAGTGGACTTGAGAGAAAGAACCTGCAGCACAGAAGGACTATATACTTTTCTCTTAATTCGTGGAGCCGTAGTAGTAAGAGGAGGCATATGATACACATTATTGTCAGAATCATAATATGGGAGAGGCCCAGGAATTTCTTCTATATGAAGAGAGGGGGTACTTGAGGAAGAAGAATGGCTGGGTGTGCTTGTCTTGATGATGGGAAGTTCAACAGAAAGGAAATTAATATGAAGCTAATGAGGACACATCTTTGAAGGAGAAAAAAAAAAGGGGGAAAATTTTTTGACATAAATAAATGAGAAAAAAGTGGACTCACTGCTTGATGTTGGAAATGTTCCTTCACATAGATGCTAATGCCGACTAGCACCGACTGATTACCAAAGTAAAGAGGGGAGCTTGCGAATTTTTAGGCTGGACAGCTTAATCGTAAAGGATAACTAGGGACTACTCAGAAGAATTTTAGTGAGTTTCAAAGTCTTCAAGTTCCCTAATTTATGTGAGAAAAGAGTCTCTTAAGTTCTGGAAAGACTCGTTAATGGCGAATTGAGGCTAGTGCCAAAATCTATAAGGTACGATACCTTAAAACTAGTTGTTACAAAAATCAGCGAGACTTTTCAAATGTAGGTGCTCGGCAATGAAAATTTAGTCGCCGCGACCTAGGAGCTCGCTGAGCCTAATGGGGGGCTAGAGATGGATAAAATAGGTACACCCCGAATAGCTAGACCTAAATAAATTCAAGCACAGATGCAAATACCTAAGATCCTGATTACTACTAAATGGGAACGTGGGTAGCGATCTCTTACCCACTGACCTCCTAGGCCACCGACCTTCTATGAGCATAGGAAAGGTCTCACTGAACCGTCACCTTTGACCCGGTAAGCTCTGATCCATCTCATGCATCTTCCATGCCACAATTGAATATCTATAACTCTTAACATAGGTTATAAGCTTTAAAATCGCTTATTGCGACCCTCTAAAGAAGCTTATCAACACCTTTGAGCCTCACTAGAAGGTTGCGAAGTTGGTTCACAGGTCATTAACGACAAGGTACCTTAAATTGTGGAAGCTCCATGATTCTAGAAGCAATTGGTGGGATAGGATCTCGCAATTATCTTGAATGCCTATTTTCATGTAACTAAGATTCACTCTAACAAGGTAACTTATTATTCGATATACATTATCGAATCATCGATAGTTTTAGAGAAGGTTGATCTTATTCAATTTTGACTCTTATCGAATACTGACTTAGGCATCGAAGTTATCCTCAGGGAGACTGCCCACTTCAGTGATCTAATTTTCCTTCTGGTTGTGCTTTCAAGAGCCATTCTAATTTCGGGCAACTCGGAGGTCATTTCCGAGCTCCATCAACAAGAAATTTCCCCTCCTAATGTAAACAAGTAACCACTTGTGGATTTTGATTCCTTTTGTATCAGGTATCTAATTTGCATATCTTTACCCTTCTAATATTTCTTGGAATCTAGTGTAATTCAAACCAAAATCTTGGGTACATCTTAGATATCTCAATACTTTAATTATAGCTATTCAATTATCATTCCCTAGATGACTATTATAAGGACTTATTTTATTTAATACATATGCTATATCTGGTCTAGTGTAGTTTGTGATATGCATTAAACTCCCATTTATTCTAGAATACTCCGATTGAGACATTCCCTCATTCGAATTTTTTGCAAGATGTAAATTGACATCTATGAGAGTTTTTGCAATGTTTTTGATGGAGCTCGGAAATGGTCTTTGGGTCACCCCGAATCGTGACAATGCCTGTAACCGCAACCTGAGGAGAAAAGGAATAGGTCACCGGAGTGGGCTGTTGCCATGGGAATAGCTTTGATGACTAGGTTAGTATTTTGAGAGAGTAATCTTTGAGTAAAATAGCTTAATCTATTCTGGGTTATCTTGTGTTTTGGACTCTGTATGTTTCGATCATATATATTGAATAATATGTTACCACTTTGATCATGGCTCTTCAAGTACGTGACAGTAGATAATTAGAATAATTGTGAGATCGTATCATATCCTGCTAATTGCTCCTTGAATCATGCAGTTTCCCTTACTTGGGATATCTTTCCCTGCAACCCTTTAGTCGAGAACTACAAGCTTGCTAACGACCTTTAAGCTAACATAGTGACTTGTCTGTGGATGCCAAAGGTCTTGACTAGTGATTATAGGTTCATGGAGCATGTTAGGATTTGCAAACATTTAGTCGTGGCATGGAAGATGTATGAGATTTATTGGAGCTCATCGGGTTGGAGGTCATGGTCCGGTGAGACCTTTCCTAAGCTCATTATAAGGTTGGCAACCTAGGAGGTCGGTGGGAAGAGATTGCTACCCACCTTTCCTCTTGGGACTTGAGAACTTTTAGTTACTCAGGTTGGGACTTGAATCCGCTTGGCTCGGTTTCTCTGGGTCATACCCGTTTGTCCCATCATTAGGCCCCATTAGGCACAGCGAGTTCACAGGTCGTGCAGCCTAATGACCATCTTTCAGTTGTGACCTCTGAAGGGTCACGCCGTTTTCCTATAATGGCTAGTTTTGGAGGTGACCTTCCAAATTAGTTTTAGCAGTTGCCTCAGTTTCCAACATCCTAGATCCTTTTCAGTAGCCCAATGGACTCATTCTCATATATAAATTGGGAAGCTTTTGAGGGTTTTAGGATTTACCTTAACTCTTCTCTTTCTCACCGAATTCCCTTCCTGCAATATTATCCGCTTCTTTCTCGAACTCCCTTCTTCTCTCTGTTTGGCGAGTATCTTAAGGTTCAGAACACCTCCTTTCTTAATCTCTCAAGAATTAATGAGTGAGTTCTCTTTTCTCTTACTTCACTTATTTTTTTTTAAAAAAAAATCTCATCTTTCCGTTCTTCGAAAAAATGTCTTCTCTGTCTCTCCCTGAGTCATCTTCCTCAACTAGATTATCTTCGTCTAACACCCCTTCTCTACGTTCCGGAGAGTTTTCTAGGCCTTTCCCCCCTATTAAAATAGAGAATAAGGGATTTTATTTTCCTCCAATCATTGCAAGGGCTAATTGAGTGACTAGAAAAGTTTACCACCCCTCGGACTTGGAGGTCTTTTCTTTGTCTTCTTCCTTAAGTCCCTCAAAGATTTTTCAAATCAGTGATAAGATGGGTTTGAATAGGGAGGATACCGTTGCTGCTCGGGAGTTTGAGCCCCGTAATAGCCATCCTGTTGCGCACATAGTCCTTCACCTGACAAACCTCAAAGGCGGCATTCTTTTGCAATACTTGCACAATCTGTTTTTTTCATACAGTCCTTTTTTAATTTTCCCATAGCATAGCTCATTCCCAATGCGAAATTGACAGAAAAGTAGTCGAGCACAAGGTCGAGCTCAAGCCAAGAGTCAAACCGATGAAGCAAAAGAAGAGGACCTTTGCTGTAGAGTGAAATGAAGTCATAGCTTGAGAAGTCCATGCTCTTCTTGACACTGTAATTTTGAAAGAAGTCATGTACCTAGAATGATTGACCACTCCAGTGGTTGTACCGAAGAAAGAATGAACCTGAAGGATATGTGTCGATTGCACCACACTAAATAAATACTGCTAGAAGGACTCATGTCCACTCTGGAGCATTGATCAAATGGTAGACTCAGCAGTCGGTTACCAATGGTGGTGTTTCCCAGATGCCTACGAAGGATACCACCAAATTCCAATGGCAACAGAAGATATGGTAAAGACCTCATTCATCACAGAGGTCGGGACCAACTGCTACACAAAGATGCCATTTGGTCTGAAGAATGCAGGTGCAAAATTCCAGGGAACTATGTGCAAGGTTTTGAAGAACTAACTCAGGAAGAACATCGAGGTCTACTTGGACGAAATCGTAATCAAGTCCAAAACTTCATAGGACTTCATTGAGGATGTTAAGGAGACTTTCCGGACTTTGAAAGCTACTCATATGAAACTCAATCCTGAAAAATACACCTTCAGAGTTTCATCAGGAAAGTTCTTGGGCTTCATGATATCAGAGCGAGGCAATGATGCCAACCCTGAAAAAATAAGAGCACTCCTAGACATGGAACCTCCCAAAAGTATTAAAGAGGTCCAGAGTCTAACAGGAAAGGTGACTGCATTGGGGTGCTTCATCATTAACATGGTTGACAAAGGAGAGAAATTATATGTCGTCCTAAAGAAGTAAAAAGATTTCTCAATGGACTGAATATTTCCCAACAATGTTCGGCAAATTAAAAGACTTTTTACAGAAGCCCCAAAACTTGTCTCCTCGAGGTTGGGACAGGAGATCTTGATGTACTTAAATTGCAATAGAGAAGGCCGTCAGCTAGATGCTACTAATAAAAAGGTCAGGTTTACAATTTTTAGTGTATTATGTAAGTCGTTTGCTCCGAGGTCATGAAATTAGATATTCAAACCTCGAAACATTGCTGTATCTGATTGTTATTACTTCAAGGAAGCTTAAGCCCTATTTTGAAGCTTACCCTGATAAAAGTATTAAGTAATTTACCACTAAAATAACCTCTGGCGAAACTTGAGCTATCAGGTAGGACAATGAAGTGGTCGCTCAAGCTCTTGGGATATCGAATTGAATTTGAGCCAAGGAAAGCTATCAAAGCTCAAGCTCTCTCAGAATCTGTAGAAGAATGCACAAGAGTTCCACCGAAGCTCACGAGCACTTGTGAAATTATTATCTAGACCATGTACATAGATGGTTCTACAGAAAAGGAAAATTCAGGTGCTGGAAATGTATTAATCAGCCCTGAGGGAGTGAGAATCCCTTACTCTATGAAGTACAACTTCCTAACCTTAAATAATGTGAGGAGGATGGCAACCTATCTCTGACCTAGCTCGAAAGGATCCCAACTTTCCAAGATTATATGGATTCCTTGCTGCAACCTTAGATGATGGGACTATATGTGGACGTCATAGATAAGCCCAGGAGCTTAACGGGGAAATGAAGACCGACGCTAACCTTGATGCCCAATTGTACCATCGGGAGTTAATCGTCCCTCTCACGAGGGAGTAAGGAATTTTGGATCCAACCTCGCGCAAGGAGGTCTCTACTCTTGAGACCTTGGTGAAAGTCGGTTAGGTTAGTGAGGGTCCCTTTGGGAAGGGGAAAGAACCTATGGATTTGCCTGTTGAAGCCAAGACCATTGAGAGGGTAGTCCATGACATTCCTCTTAAGGCGTATGCTCGACCTGAAGGTACCATTATCTATGGCTATGGAGATTTAATTATTCATTGCCCTTTTCATTCCAAGCTTGTTGATTTCGATGTGGTACTCAAGCTCTATAGACCTACTCGTTTATCTTTGAATATACCTCCATTTGAGAATATTACTAATTACTTAGCTGGTCCCTTAGATGCCGTTGGTAAAACAGTCATAAAACGGTCATAGTAGATGATCTCTGCCAAGCTCACTGGGGGCTCCTAGAAAAGATGATGAAGAAGACTCAATTTTAATAGAATATGACCTTTCATAGTCTTTCTTCTTCTTATTTTACACTTTGTAATACACAATGCTCATCTTTTCGAGCTTATGTTTATGCTCTTTGTACCTAGTATTTTGAGGCGTCTGTTAGTGGCCTCTTTCTTTATTTCGAGAATTGAACAATTTCTCAAGGTGTCTTCGTTTCTGCTTCAACACTTACGACTTGCATAATAATCTTGACTGGCTTTGAAACTTAGGCAAATAAGAAGAGATAAGCCCTGCAAACTTATCTTTTATTTATGCCTCTAAAATTTGATATGCTCTTTGCTTAAACAAAATTGATAAGCTGTATAACGAGCTTGAGAGGTCAGGAGAGTCTAAGAAAACCTTCAACTTAGAATTTCTTTAGATGGCAAACATTCCACAGTCTTAGGAGTTATCTTCCTTTGAGAAAAGCGAGCTTATATCTCCCTCCTTTGTGAACTTCTTGGATCATGTAAGGCCTTTCATAGCTTTCTTGTAGTTTTGTCAGTTTCCCTTGCTTTCCAACATCTGACCTCTTGAGGACCATTTCTCCAATTGTGAAATGCTTTTCTTTCAACTTCTTGTTGAAAAAATTTGTGACTTGCCTTTTGTATCTTTTATCAGTTTCTATAGATTTATTTCTGACTTCTTCCAAGAAGTCGAGGTCTACCCTTCTCTCTCTCTCATCTAAGACTGAATCATAGTTAGTCAATCTCAAGGACTTCATGCCAACCTCGACTGGCATTATGACTTTTGCACCAGAACATAAACTGAAAGGTATTTCTCTAGTAGCTTCCCTAGGTGTGGTTCTGTATGCCCATCGAATGCTGGGAATCTCTTCTGGCCTTAAAGGTTTAAGACCTTCGTTCTCGAGCTCGGCAAGCCCTTTCTAGAGACTTAAGAATTGTTCTATTTGTGACCTTAGCCAATCCGTTATATTCAAGTTTTCACAGAAAGCCTTGAATGGGTCTCCTATGAGCTGTCGTCCATTGTCGAGAATGATAGCTCGGGGAACCTCCTGCATACAATGTTCCTTCATACGAAGGATTGGACCTTTGGCAAAGAAATTATTGTCATTGGCTTAGCTTCAATCCACCAGGTGAACTATTCTACTGCCACAATCAAGAACTAAACACCCCTAGTAACTTGGGGAAGGGTCGTAATATGTTGATTCCCAGGATATCAAATGAAACTGACTTGTTGATGGATTATAATGATGGCAGTGCATGCGACTTATTTCCATGCAGTTGACAACTGGTGGTCTTTTGTATGATCTATTCAATATCTGAAACCATTGAAGGCCATTAATAACCCGTCCTTAGTATTTGTTCTGCAATGGGTTTTGCTCCTATGTGTGATCCACATATTCCACTATGTGCCTCTTCAATGACGTACTCTCAATCTCAATTGCTCAAGCATTTGAGTAATGACCATGTATAGGACCTCCTGACACTTTGTCATCTCCTATCTGGATATAACGAGGTGTCCATTTTCAAACTTCGCAAGCTTCTTTTGAATCTTGTGGAAAGTCACCATCTTTAGGGAATTTATAGATTGGGTATCTCTAGTCTGCCTAATCCTCTAAAATAAAGTTTTCCTCCTGGTTTATGCTGGGACAGTATAACTATTCAACTAGTAGCTCTACTTTTGTCGTCACGAGCTCTCGGTAGACTTTTGATAGTGTATCTGCTTATGAAATTTGCTCTCTAGGTATTTTCTGAATGAGGAAATACTCATGTTTCGATGTTATATCTCTTACTTGTTTGAGATATTTAATCATGTTCGCCTCCCCAACTTCGTATTCTCCAACAACCTAGCTGGCTAAACCTTTTGCACCTGCAGACCTCTTATGAGTGTTAGACCTGCTAAGAGAGCTTCATATTCGGATTCATTATTTGAAGTTGGGAAGTTTTACTTCACAGAGTAAGGGATTCTCATTCCCTCAGGTCTAATCAATACAATTCCCTTACCTGAATTTAAATTTTCAATAGAACCATCTGTGTACATGGTCCATATATTAATTTCACAAGTGCTTGTGAGCTCTAGTGGAACTCTTGTGCATTCTTCTATGAAGTCTGAGGGAGCTTGAGCTTTTATGGATTTCCTTGGCTCAAAAACAATATGATATCCCAAGAGTTTGAGTGACCACTTCATTGTCCTGCTCGATAGCTCAAGTTTCGCCAGAGCTTGCTTAGTGGCAGATTGGTTAACACTCTTATCGGGTAAGCTTCAAAAGAGGGCTTAAGCTTCCTTGAAGTGAGAATTTTTGGGTATAAGAATTTTCCGTGGTCTAAATAACTAATTTCAGGTCCTCTGATCAAATGGCATACATAAGACATTGGAAATTTTAAACCAAACCTTTCTATTGGCAACACTGAGCTGAGTGCCTTTCTGTCTCAGTTAGGTACATCAAGATTTCCTCTCTCAACCACGGGAGTGTTTGCCAAATTGCACACGCAAGTATACATATCATTAACAAGTAATAAAGTGATCAAACGAGTATCGTCACGCAAAAAGTTTAAGAATAAAAACAAGTACCAATCACTAACAAACAACTTTCTTCCAAGTCAAAGGAATTAAAAAGGTTGAGTTTGTAAGATTTAAAACAAAGAAATAGAAATAATTTAGAAACGTTTAACGGATAAAAAGCCTAGGATTACAATTTCATCAAAGACAAATTCAAGTGAGAAAACTCATTTCAACAAATAATAATTATGCAAATTGATTAACCGTGACACATAAATTCCTTTAATTCTCTTTCAAGTAATTAAAGGACTTACCCAATCAATTATAAAAGCTATATGTCTATGCCAATGCAAAAAGAATGAGTAGATGAAGAAGAAGTCACAATATGGTTTCCCTTATAACTTCAATGAAGTCTTTTCAGGTTCTAACTTAATCACAATGTCATCCATATAGACCTCAATGTTCCTTCCAAGCTGCTTCTTGAAGATCGTATGCATGGCTTGTTGGAATTTTGCTCTTACATTCTTCAGATCATATGGCATTTCGGTGTAGCAATAGGTCACAACCTCTATAATGAACAAGATATTCTCCATATCTTCCAACGCCATTAGAATCTGATGGTAATCATTTTAGGCATCCAGGAAACACAGCCATTGGTAACCAGCAGTTGAGTCTACCATTTGATCAATGCTTAGGAGTGGGTATGAGTCCTTTTGGCAATATTTATTCAGTGTGGTGAAATCCACACACAACCTCCAAATCACTTCCTTTTTTGGCACAACCATTGGATTAGCAAGCCATTATGGATACAGGACCTCTTTCAGAATTCCCGCATTAGGAAGAGGTTGGACTTCTGGAGCTATGACTTCATTTCGTTTTGGAGCAAAAATTCTCTTCTTTCGTTTTACTGGTTTAACTCCTAGTCTGAGCCCAACCTTGTGCTCTGCTATCTTCCTATTAGTTCCTTCAAGGAAGGTAAGTCACTAGTCAAAGACCTTCAGGTATTCCTGAAGGGAGTCAATGAGCTTTACCTTATTCTAGGTAGGTAAGAGTTCGCTTATCTTTATCAATTGTTAGGGAATTCCGAGTTGAGAAAAAATTTTCCTTCCTTATTAGCAGCCTGGATTATGAACTCAGCATTCTGCTTGGGAAGGTCGATGAAATCTTCCTGCTAGGGCATTGCCGAGGCCTTTGTGTTACCTTATGCGAGGTAACATTCTGCAGCTGACAGTCTATCTCTTTCAAGGATGACCTAGGTTCCTAAGACTTGGGGCCTTATGTAATAGCTCAACAAGGAGATTTCAGCTTTCAGGTCCCTTCTTCTTCCAAGAATCGCATTGTATGTTCCAGGGTGCATCAACCACTAAATAGTCCATGACCTCTATAACCCCCCTGTCGTCCACATAGACTGCAGTTGGAACCTATAGAATTCCCCTCTACATAGATTGTGCTGCTATTAAAGCTGGTCAGGTTAGTGTCTGACCTTATCAATGAGCTTTTATCTATCCCCATTTGGTCAAATGCCTTTTTGTATCTCTGCCAGCAAGGTCATCAGGGGAGTGGTTATTAGGTTTGTGATGGTCTTCTTCTTCATATATGAAGGTCCTCCTTTCGAGCGTGGATCCTTCTTGTCTCATTTCGATGATTATGGGCTTTTTGGTTGCCCCTTTTTCTCTTTCTCGGTGGCCGAGGCAAACTCAGGAATCTTCTTCTGGACTGTCGTTTCTTCATTATTTATCAACTTCTCGAGGAGTGTGTTTTGCTCCTTGATGGTCTTTACTGGCTCTTCTGCTAGCCTAAGAGCTACATGCCCCCTTGCAGTCCTTGCTTGAAGGCTTTGATGTAGATTGCATCGTTCTTTTGCTCAATTTCCACTTCCTCGTCATTACAACGACTATAATAGCTTCTTGTCGTCTCGCCAAATTTCTATCTGATGTTAAATAGATCGTTGATGTCTTTTTCACATCTGTTGCTGCTTTGATAGTTTTTTAGTAACAACTCTTTCAGTTGTGTCCAACTCGAGTTACTTGCTTCCAGAATTCCTTTGAACCAGGATTGTGCTTTCTTGGTTAGGGTGGACCGGAAAGCTCGACATTTGACATAATTAGGGTACTCAAACATTTCCATGTAGGAAACGTACTCATCTATGTGTTGTAGTGGCTTCCCTATGTAGTCGTACTTTGCCTCCACTTGCGGTGCCTTGAATCCAGATGGCATTCGAGCAGTCCTGATTTGTGTATCTCCAACAGGGCCGCACTGCTATGTATCTGCTGGTTTCCATTTTTCTCCTGCTTTGTTAGGAGAGTCGCTCTAGTCAGTGGATTCAGGGCTAACCGTCGAGCATCGTTACCTGTGCTTTTGATCAGGCTACTTTGAGGAGGTATCCTTCCTCTAAGAGGAGTTCTCAGCTAGCTCCCTTGTTCATCAGGACTAGTTTCTTGTCATTGACCTCATGTCAGGGTCGATTGAGTCTGTCTCTCAAGTCATAATCCCTTCCATTACTTAGGGTTTCTATCAGATCAACCACAGGTGGGATTCTCTCGCCTTGTGATCTTTCCTATGCTCTGTCTTTGTCCTGACCTCCCACACTAGGTGAGAACTTGTTTCTTTCTTCTGAGTCAAGCTTGTGTAACACCCTTGATTTCGAGGTAGTTGTGTTTCCCTTTGAGATGGAATAGGAGTATACCTAGTTAACATCTAATCTCTTTTACTTGAGACTCCTTCTAGGGCAGTAGCCATGCTTTCTAAAAGGTCAGCTGGAGTGGACACCCGACTCAAACCTTATCTCTGTGGTTTGGAATTTTTCCCATTGTTATTTTGATTAAGCTGTTCCTAATCCCTAGTTTCATGCACAGGTGGGTAGTTCACTTAGATCCTCCGGGATAGGCTAGACCGCACCAGTCTCAGTTGTTCTTGCTGATGGGTTGGTCCCAAATTATTGTTATTGTCCTCCATTGGGACTGGGTCTTCTGTGTAGGGAAATAGACCTTGAATCTACAGAGAAACGAGATCCAAATCTCATAAAAAATTTTTTAACACATGAGAATGAAACATACCTTTTCTAATGTCAGGAACTGCAGATCTGTTCTTGATATTATCGAGATCTACTAGACTTAAAGTCTTTTAATTTATTCCCTAAGAAAATCTGGGTGAACAGATGGGAATAGGAAAAGAGGATTCTGTTTTTGTGGAGTGGCGGCTGTGAAAAGAATGAACAGACATACTGGAATTTTCTTTTCAAAAAATCACGTCTGTTCTTCAAAAAGTAGGGTTTTGTATCTCTATCTAATTCAAGGAAATAATAGGATATAAATAATCCTAAACTAACCTAATTAGTAGTTGGGCTTCTATGGGCCATGACCCAATAAGCCTCAATTTAATTAAAGGTCCAATAATTATTT
>JAOXNR010052833.1:0-15547 GCA_028571225.1 Parsonsia alboflavescens | reverse complement strand
GGCTTCTCATAAATATTCGAAAGAATATCCATGGCTTCCTTTGCAGTCTTTGCTTTGGCTATGTGGTAGCCTGTCTTTTTTGTTAATCCTAAACGAATCGTACCCAGCCCCTTTCGATCAAGGACTTTCCATTCAGATTCTGCTTTCGGGTCCTCTTCTGCCATCTCAGGTTTCCAACCGCCAAGTGGTAGATAGAGATCTTTCTGATAGAGATAGTCCTCGATTTGAAGTTTCCACCATCCGAAATCTTGCCCATCAAACCTGTCGATACTGATTTTATCATCTGCCATATCGTTTGCTTTCAATCGAGCTTCTCTTAAAAAACCCTCGATGTTCTCAATTAGCCAAACCCTAGGCTCTGATACCAGTTGTTAGGATAACTGTCCTATTGTGCGAACTTTTTTAACCTGCAATGAATCAATCACTCACAGCAAGGAAGACAAAGAACAAGTATGACAGAAAGATTTGTTTTCGAAGTTCACCCAACCAGGGCTACGTCTCTGTGCAAAGGCACTCTGCAAGGTTTCACTAGACAGAAGAGTTTAGGTACAAGAATGATCTTCTCTCAAGATCAGAGTCCAAAAGGAGTGGGCATTCTCACTGAAAAAAACAAACCCACGATTTTTCTTCTCATTTCTTCTCTCTACACCTTTTTCTCGCCTCTCGCTCTTCTATTCTAACTCTTCTATTCTCTATTCTCTCTTTCTCTCTCTCATTTTCTCACAGCAGAATTTTCCTCTATATATATATTTCCTTCTGTCTTGAAATTCCTCTCTCGAGTCTCGAATCTCGAATCCCGGATCCCAAATCTCGAATCTTCCTTGGTCTGTCTCGAAATCCCTCTCTCAAATCCGGAATCCTGAATCTCGAATCTCGGATCCCGAATCTCGTATCTTCCTTGGTCTGTCTCGAAATCCCTCTCTCGAGTCTCGAATCTCGAATCCCGAATTCAGAATCCTGAATCTCGGATGCAGTATATTTGGCTTCACCCTCCAACACCCTTCACCACTAGCCTTGCTTTATGCTTTAGTAGAGTTCCATCTGGACTATATTTGGTTTTGAATACCCATTTCAAACTTTCTTATCCTATGGTAGATCAACCAAACTCCAGGTTTGATTCTTCTCAATTGCTAACATTTCCTCCTTCATTGCTAGTCTCCATTCTGACTTCTCTGCTGCTTCTTCATATCAGGAGGGTTTAGATACGTAGAGAGCAAGTGTGCAAGACTCATAGGTCTCTCTAAGTGACCTGAACCTCCTAGGTGGTGTCTCACCATCATAGTCGCTGTTTGTATCGCCATCTGTAGAACCTGCACCACTATTAAATGAATTTGAGCTGCTGTCCTGGTGAGTTGAGGTCATGCGAATTGATCTACCCACTGAGTTCGAACCATCTGGACTTGCGGCTGAATTTGATTCTAATGTGGTCATGCTTATCGTTTCCCTGCTATGTACCTCTTCACCATCTTCAATTTGAAATGCAGGAGCTTTTTCTTTGTCTTCCCATTGCCAACTGTCTTCCTCATTAAACACTGTGTTCCTGCTTATAATCACTTTACCAATTGCTGGATTATAGACCCTATAAGCCATAGTTTGTGAGCAGTAACCAATGAAAATGCGCTTAACTGATTTTCCCTCTAGCTTATGCCTTTCATGTGCATTAATCAATACATAAACAATACATCCAAAAATTTTAAGATGCTCAATTGAAGGATTTTTACCTGACCAGGCCTCATAAGGAGTTTGGCTCAGAACAGCTTTTGTTGGTGAGAGATTAATCAAATAAATGGCAGTAGTCACAGCCTCTGCCCAGAGTCTATAAGGTAGCCCCTTACTCTTCAGCATACTTCTTGCCATTTCAATAATTGTTCTGTTCTTCCTCTCTGCTACTCCGTTTTGCTCTGGAGTATAGGGTGCAGTCAGCTCTTTGTGTATTACATGCTTCTCACAATATTGATTGAATTCTTCAGAAGTGATTTCTCCTCCTCCGTCAGTGCGCAATGCCTTCAGGTTGCGGCCCTTCTGCTTTTCCACAAGAGCCTTGAACTTGAAAAATTTCTTAAAGGCTTCTGACTTAAATTTGAGGAAATACACCCAGCTCATTCTACTGTAATCATCGACAAACAGTAAAAAATATTTGCTGCCACCTAGTGATTCAGTCCACATGGGGCCACACAAATCAGCGTGTACAAGCTCTAATGGTTCAATTGCTCTCCAGGATTGACCAAAAGGGAACGGCCTCTTGCTTTGCTTCCCATACATGCATCCCTCACATACTGCCTCAGCCGTTTCAATTCGTGGAAGACCACTCGCCATCTCCTTTTGATTCAGCAACCTCAATCCAGCTGTGTGTAGGTGACCACATCGAAGATGCCATAGTTGAGAGGCATTCTTCGTCATAATGACCATTGCGTGACTTTCCAATTTACCAAAAACTAAAGGGAACATGTGGTTTTCAGCCATATTTACTTTGGCCATAACGTGACATGTTGCTTTCTCAGTAATAGTGCAGCATGTTTCATCAAATAAAATAGTAAAACCACTGAGTAAAAGTTGTCCCACGCTCAAGCGATTATGGGCCAACTCTGGAGCATATAGAACATTAGAAATGAGATTGCTTTTCCCAGAAATAGAGTTTACCTCAACTATACCCTTTCCCACTACTTGGATTTGCTTGTTGTTCCCCAATCGAATTACCATTCTTTGAGTTTCATCAAGCTCTCTAAACATCTCCTTCACCCCTGTCATGTGGTTAGAGCAACCACTATCTATGAACCATACAGCTTGTTCTTCCTTTCCATGCTCCATTCATGAACAGAAAGTCTTCTTCTGTTGCTTCAGTTTCCTCAGCAAACTCAGCTTGACTGCTTCTGCAGTCTCTTGCAAGATGACCTTGTTTGCCGCATGTGTAACATTTTCTTTGCTCCACCTAACCTCTGCCTCTGCCTCTTCCTCTTGGACCTCCACGTCCTCTTCCTCTGATGCTGCTGTTGTTTCTCCCTTCATCTTGAGTATAGTCTCTCACAGCAAAGGCTTTTTCTTCACTCTTCTCTTGTGATCTGTTCAATCGTTCCTCATGTGCCTGCAGTGACCCCATGAGTTCATCCACCGTGAAGACTGACAGATTATTTGACTCCTCAATTGCTGCAACCACGTGATCAAACCCTGGAGTGAGACTTCTCAACATCTTTGCGAAAACAGTCACATCATTGATATTCTCTCCATAAGACTTCATGTGATTGACAACTGCTCTTGTTCTTGATAGAAACTCCAGAACAGATTCATTGGATTGCATTGACAATGTCTCAAACTCCCTTCTCAATGATTGGAGGTTGACCGTAATGACTTTGGATGATCCCTGGAACTCAGTCTTCAGAATCTCCCACGCCTCCTTTGCGTTTTCTGCTGCTGAAATTATGGACAAAACACTTTCATGGAGTCCTTGCTAAATGAAAAAAAGTGCATTTGCATCTTTCTTTCTATTCTCCCTCAACTTTGCTTCATCATCAATCTCGCTATACCCGTCTTCTACCACCTCCCAATTATTATTATTATTATTAATTTCAATTTATTATTATAGTGCATGCCCAAAATAAATAAAGCATATAAATATGAATTTAATCTCTATATATAAGTTATTACTATACTACCACAATTTGTATAACTTACATATTTTATTATTAATTTATGAGCCTAATTTGTTGAATTTTGCGACAGCTAATTAAAGAAGTTTCGATTATTCTTTAGTTTGGTAGATTTTTTTTTTCCCCTTCTTTAAATAAATAATCGATAAGTAATTTAAATGACAAAAATGTTTTTTGCATTTAAAAAATATGTGTGCCCAGGTTGTATATTAAAAGAAAATTCAATTATAGATGGGATCAATTGAACATCACATGTTAATTTGATATGGATCACGAAGTTTATATATAATTAGGGCTATGAATCATTCCATATAAGAATTTTCCTATATAAAAGCCCCCATCCACATCGGCAATCAAGTTCAAGGCGCACTAATCAATATACAATAATCCCTTTTCATTATTTATTTTTATTATGTTTTAAGAAACGCTTATAGTGTATAAATACATGATTCTCTTTCTCATTATTTCTTTTCATTAATTTTTAGGAAAAGTTTATAGTGTATAAATACACTCATCCCATTTCATTATTTATTTTTATTACTTTTTAGGGAATGCTTATAGTGTATGAATACAGTAGTTCTATTTAATATATATTTATTTTATACTTTTCTTATATATAATAGAATAAGGAATTATCAATTGGAATACAATAAGGAGACATACATGCGGCGTTTTCTTATCTACCCAGTTTGAATAGAAAGTTTTCTATTTTATCCAAATCTTCACAAAATTTCATAAGTTATCCAACTTTAAATCTAACTTTTCACTGTATATCCATTTTGACTTTTCTTTAAAAAAAAAATAAAATAACTAACCTTTATTTACTTTTAACATATAGTTACTAAATTAACCTCAATATTCAAACACCCAAACTACCATTGCACTACTGCTAAAACGAACCTTCTTTCCCCTTGTTGAAAAATAAAACAGTAGGTGTGCTGCGTTGAGTTCGCGAGAGTGGTTGTTTTTTTTTCTTCACAAGACCAAGGTAGCGTCATTGGATATTCAAAGAGTTCGATTTATTTTTCTTTTTTACTATTATGGTAATCGATACTTGTATTATGATTTCGAAGTGTCTTTGGGTGTTGATGTTTATCTATTTTGTATTATTTGTTTGGTGTAAGGAATGAATGAAAGGAGGCTGCAGAGTACATGGAGTTGAAAGGTGGATTTGGCTCCAAAATTTCAAAGGGTCGAAACAACCTTCGGGAGCTCCACAGACCTTTCAAAAGGTCGGTTCTTTTGGTTATTTTTGCTTTTTGTGACATTCAAGAAGGTCTTTTCTGTATTCTTTGTTTTTTGTATCATTAAGGTATTCCCCCCCCCCCCCCTCTGTTTTTTCCTATTATTTCCAGTACATATTCTTGAATATATTTTTCTTTAGATTCTCGCAAGAAATGGATTACATCAGAATTGCTGTTCATGATGGTTCTCTAAATGGAAGGGCACCTTTGGTAGTCGTACCAAATGAAATCAGTTATGAAGATTTTCGAAGAACTGTGATAGACTGCATGAAAATTGATTTAAACCAATTCGACATACAAATTTCAATAGCATTTAGATTATTTGATGGAAATTGAAGATATATACGGGATCATGTATTTGTATGGGGAAGTTGATCCTAAAATAGTGGTCATTAAGAGAATTGAAAGATTACATCAGTGTGGTGGTGATCATGCAGGGGATGGTTTTGTTGATGCATACGAAAGGAATCCAGATGAGACATTCGCAAATCTAAATGATGAACCTGGGACATCTGGAAATATTCGCACCAATGATGATGATGATTATAAAGAAGAATACATCTGCAGTGTTGATGATTACATCCCTAGCAACTTCGATAATAGGGTCTGACACTTAATTCCTTTTAAGCAATTTATACCAGACCCTTCTACTCAATTCACAAACATGGACTAGGTGAGGATGAAGAGGTGCATTATTTCAAAGATGAAAGTATTCTACTTATGGGTTCAATAAGGAAGGAAGAAATTTTTAACAGTAAGGATGAATTGATGGCAGCAGTCGAACAATATTCACTAGAGAACAAGTTTTCCTATCATGTGGTTCGTTTGAATAAGGCAAGATAAGAGGCACAATGTAGGTATCGGGAAGATTGCAATTGCTTGATACATGCATAATGTAGAGCTGGATGCCAAATATGGATGATTCACAAGTTTGTCCTGACTCACACTTACATTCAAACTATACCAAAACAGGGATGTAAGTGCATCAACAATTAGTCGTTCGTAAGCTGGTAAAATCGTCGGTGCGAATCACATCCCCAAAAACGTGATTCAATACATGCGGGGGTGAAGTTAGGATACACCAAAGCCTAGAGATCTCTACGGCGTGCAAAGAACAAAGCTTCTAGAACTCCAGAGGACTTATATGGACAGCTTCCATCATACTTCTACCTCTTGGAGTGTACAATGCCCGGCACAGTGACCGTTATAACATTGTGGTCGGAGCATTTTTTGAGGTAGTTTTGTGCATTTGGTCCTTCGATCGAGAGTTTCAAGTACATCAGTCCAGTCATTATCATTAACGCAACACATTTGAAAGTTGCATATGAGGGCAAAATTTCTGCAACTGTCTGCGCGGATGGAAACGGACGAACTTTTCCCCTTGCACTTGGATTTGGTGAAGAGGAGGGCAATGAATCATGGGAGTGTTTCTTAAGAAGACTAAGAACTACATACGGATTGCTGGATGATTTGGAAATTGTATCTGATCAACATAAATTCATACTACACGCAATGAGAAAAGTGTATCCCGAAGTTCCACATGTCTTTTGTTTTCAACATTTGAAGGAAAACTTGAAAACTTAAAGATAAAGTGCAGAAATCATCATGTTGTGGTATTTTCGAAAGTACCGCATATGCCTATGATAAGCAAATATGTGACTACTACTTTGGGGACATTCAACATATACACCCTAGAGTTCATCGGTGGTTGGATGTTGAAGTCCGGTCATTGGGTTGGTCACGTGCTTATTGTACAAATAATCGATACAACCAAATGACAAGCAATCTTGTGGAGTCTTTCAATGAAGCGATCAAGAAAGCTCAAAAGTTGCCTATTACATCTATTCATGAGTTTTATAGGGGTATGTGTCAGAGTTGTTTCAATAAATGCCAAGAAGTAGATATTAGTACCAAACTTGCTGTGGAACGAATTAAGGAGGAAGCTGTGAAGGTTAACCAAGAAAGATTGCACACTACATCCATTCGAGCTAGGGAGGGGTATGTCGTGGGTAAGCCCCCACAAGAAGTAACTTTTGTTGTGGATATCATTTAGAGGACTTGTGGATGTCGGAGATGGGAACTAGAAGGAATTTCGTGTAAACATGCCATTGTCATAGCCACGTATTGAAAAAAACCTTGGTATAAATCAACATTCCAAAAGGTCAAACCGACTTTCCATAAGGTAAGAGATCATTCTTACCTTCCGGAAGGCGACCTTTCAGAAGGTCGAAGGCTGAAAGGTCTGCCTTTTGGAAAGTTGAAGGCCGGAAGGATGGTTTAACCTTCCAAAAGGTCGGTTCAACCTTCTGTAAGCTAGGTTAGACCTTCTGGTACGTATGTGTGACCTTAAGGACGTTTTTTCTATATTCTTCTTATTTTTAAAAAAATAAATTAAAAATCATAATCCCAATTTTTTTTATCATATTTAAATCTTAATAGGGAAATTGGGGGTCACTACAAATACTCTATGCTATGGAAATTCATTTGACATAGAAATATTGAGGATAACATATACACCTTCGAAACAACTTGTCCCGTTGTGTTCGAGTTTGAATAGAATTGCAGGTCTGGAAGATGAGGTTGTTCACCCAGAGCTGGCCCACGAAGACATTCAAGAGGGCCCACGTAGGTCCAAGAGGCTGTAGGAGAAGTTTCAAGGCAATCGGAGTTGATCGGAAAATTTTTTAGGGCCGAATCGAAAAAACTGAAAAGTTGTGGGAGTGTCAGAATGGGCTCAAATTTGATGGGTAGATCCAAGACGGTCCAGTGAGCAAGACTCACTGGTACGCAGTGATCAACTCCCTTTTTTGGCCATTCGGGGTGATCTTGATGGTCTTTTTCCAGTTTTCTGTAATTTTTAGAAACTTTTGGGGTCTTTTCGTAATTTTTCCTACTTTCGGTTTAGGGTTTATTTATT
Source organism: Parsonsia alboflavescens (assembly GCA_028571225.1). Lineage (NCBI taxonomy): Eukaryota > Viridiplantae > Streptophyta > Magnoliopsida > Gentianales > Apocynaceae > Parsonsia > Parsonsia alboflavescens. The sequence goes on along the minus strand of JAOXNR010052833.1, from coordinate 7,742 downwards.
GCCCTTTTTGTTTGATTGTTGGCGGACTTTGATGTTTTTTGAAACTTTTGAGTTTTCATTCAATAAAATTCGAGTATCATAGTGTCTCAAGAATATTGTCGTTTTATTCTTGAATCGCCCTTTCCTGTAATAAGACTTTCGAGTGAAGTTGATTATAGTTGAGGTTCTAATCTTCCCACCATAGTTTTCGTTTTGCGTCAATTGGTATCAGAGCCAAGATCTACAATGTCAAGAGTTCATCCAACCATAGCTGCGATTTTGGAAGAATTGCGCAGCAACCGAGTAGAACGCGAACGGGAGATGTAGCGACTTATTGAGCATCAGGACCGACAGGATTAGCTATAGGACCAGTAGATGCAAATTCTTCATCAGATGCTGCATCGGATGACAGTCTCGAATCCGCCAGCAGAGCAGAACATTAAGCAACCCGCGGGAGGGCCAGCAGCACATGGCGGCGGTGAAGGGTGCGGCGGTGGAGGCATAGGGAGAGGTGGTCATGGGAATCCAGGGCGGTGGCTAGGGTCAATCACGTGCCACGATGGGATTCAGGAATTAAACTTGAGATTCCGTAGTTTACCGGGAGTTTGGCGCCAGAAGAATTTTTGGATTGGTTAAGCACCGTGGATGAATTGTTCTCGTTAAGAGAAGTCCCTAAGGATAAGAAGGTAGGGCTGGTCACGATCAGATTCAAAGACAGAGCCGCAGCATGGTGGCAGTCTTTTCGGTATCAGCGATATTTGGATGGAATGCCTATTTTGGACGATTGGAACGAATTGAAGAGAGAGATGCGACAGGAGTTTTTACCATTCAATTATCGTCAGACCTTGTTTCAAAATTTACAGTCTGACACAAGGCACGAAAAGAGTAGAAGAATATATGTTGGAATTTTACCGGCTAGTAGCACGAAATCAACTCTGTGAGACATAGGAGCAACTGGTAGCCCGCTATTTACATGGCCTCCGACCAGCCATCTAGGACGCCCTACATGTGCATTCTTTCAGTAACGTTACGGATGTACAGACAAAGGTGAGAGTGGTGGAAAAGAGCTTGACGCGATCTAGCAGCGAGGGAGTAACATTCGGCAGAGGATACCCTACTCTTCCGCGGAATCCGACGGCAAACAGCCCAGCATCATCTTCATCGTCAAAGGTTTTCAATCCGCCTACTCAACAAGGATGAAGCTCAAGGCAGTTGAGCTAGGGAACGGGGCAGTCGAGCCAGGCACGGGGGCCGCAGCAGACACGTCCACCGATTAACAAAGCAAATATCATCTGCCACCGGTGCCAACAGAAAGGTCATTATGCTTATGAATGTCCCCGGCTAAAGTCACAATTGTTGATCGAGGAAGGAATCGTAGATGAGTATGTCGGAGAGTTCGAAGATGCTAAGATGGCAAAGGGGGAAGAGTACGTCGTGGCACCAGAGGATGTAAGAGGAGAGAGCTTGGTTTTTTGTCGAATTTGTTTAGCTCCGCGGGCTGATGAGGATTGGTGACGTCGGAATATTTTCAGTACCCGTTGTACCATTGGAGGGAAAGTTTGCAAAGTAATCATAGACACAGGAAGTTGTGAAAACGTAATTTCACAGGAAGCTGTTCAGAAACTAAGTTTGAAGACGGAGCCACATACTGAGCCCTACAAATTCGGTTGGTTGAACAAAGAAACAGAAGTGCTGGTAGATCAGAGATGCAGGGTAGAATTCTCGATTGGGTCGCAGTATACTTGTGTGATTTATTGTGATGTGGTGCCTATGGATGCCACACACCTATTGCTAGGCCGACCATGGCAGTATGACAACAAGGTGGTATATGAGGGATTTACGCACTGCTATACCATTGACAGAGGAGGCAAGAAGGTGGTATTGCAACCAATGCGGGATTCTTTTGCAGAAGGAAAGAAGGCTATTATTTGTGTACCTCGCAAGGAGTTTGAGGCAGAGGTTTGTTTTGCAGTGGTTTCAACCACCGGTGGCAGGATTAGCAGAGCAGAAAGAAGAGGTGAAAATTCTGGAACAAGTGAAAGAAGTCTTGATGGAGTTCGATGACTTACTACCAAAGGAGTTGCCACCAGGATTACCCCTAATGCATGATGTTCAGCACCAGATTGATTTGGTTCCGGAAGCTGTCCTACCAAACAAGGCGCATTACCGCCTATCTCCACAACAGCATGAAGAATTGAGGAGCCATGTGAACGAGCTGCTTGATAAGGGGTACATCCAGGAGAGTGTTAATCCTTGCGCCGAACCAGCTTTGTTGGTGCCAATGAAGGATGGAAGTTGGAAGATGTGCGTAGACAGCCGTGCAATAAATCAAATCACCACCAAGTATCATTTTCCAATTCTGAGACTTGTTGACATGCTGGATCAACTTAGTGGGGCAACGGTGTTTTCGAAAATTTACTTGAAGAGCGGATATCATCAGAAAAGGGTCAAGCCGAGCGACGAATGGAAGACAGCTTTCAAAACGGCAGACGGATTATTTGAGTGGACGGTGATGCCATTTGGACTCTAAGCACCAAGCACATTCATGAGGGTCATGAATCACGTACTTCGACCTTTCTTGAATAGCTTTGTTGTAGTTTATTTTAATGATATACTGGTGTATAGTCGGACAGATGAGGATCACATACAACATTTACGAGTGATTCTAACAACTCTAAGGCAGCATAGTTTATTTGCAAATCGCAAGAAGTGTGAGTGGATGACAGATAGCCTTGTATTTCTGGGGTTCATGGTTTTGGCCAAGGGGATATTTCCTAAGGAATCGAAGATTCAAGCAGTCCGAGAATGCCCTCAACCACGAAGTGTTACACAGAGGTCAGATCATTTCACGGCTTGGTTAGTTTTTACTGGCGATGCATCAAGAATTTCAGTGTCATTATGGCCCCATTGATGGACCTCTACAATGCCAAGGAGTTTATGTGATCTAAGGAGGCTCAGCGAGCATTTGAGGAGATCAAAGACAAGTTAACCAATGCACCTGTCTTAGCTTTGCCAGATTTCGGGAAGATTTTCGAGGTCAATTGTGACATCTCAAAAGTCGAGATTGGAGCGGTGTTGAGTCAGGAACGAAGGCCCGTGGCATTCTTTGGGGAGAAGTTAGGTGGTGCGAATTTGAATTATTTGGTTTTTGACATTGAGTTTTACGCCATGGTTCGAGCACTTCAACATTGGCGACATTACCTCATTCAGAAGGAGTTCGTATTGCATTCAGACCATCAGGCATTGAAGTTCCTTCAAGGACAGCACAAGCTTCATGACCGTCTTGCCAAGTGGATCACCATGTTGCAGGAATTCACTTTTACCCTTAAGCACAAATCGGGAGTTATGAACAAGGTGGCAGATGCTTTGAGTCGGCAACATTCGCTGCTGAACATGATGAAAATTGTCACTTTAGGCTTTGAGAGCCTGCGGGAGGACCTGCGGAGTGATACTGATTTTGGACAGGTGGTGCGAGATGTCAAGCAGCAACTCCGAAGTGATTTCATACGGCATGACGGATATCTTTTCCGAGGTCACTCTTTGTGTATTCCAGATACTTCTCTGCGATTATTGATTGTCCAAGCATTGCATGCTCAAGGGCATTTTGGGAAAGATAAGACGGCTGGTTTGGTTAAGGAGCGTTTTTACTGGCCTCGGATTGATAAATACGTTCAGGATTATGTGAGAAGATGTCGAATCTGTCAAGTATCTAAAATCAGCAGCAATAATTAGGACTTATGCACTCCATTGCCAATTCCGGATGAGCCTTAGACGAATGAGTCCATGGATTTTGTTCTCGGTTTGCCAAGAACGCAGAAGGGATTTGACAGTATTTTTGTTGTGGTGCACCGATTCAGTAAGATGGCCGTTTTTATAGCTTGCAAGACAACCATGGATGCTAGCAGAATAGCAGAGCTATACTTTATTGGGGTAGTTCGGCTATTTGGCCTTCCTAGGACTATTTTGGCTGAGTCATTTTTGGCGAGAACTTTGGAAGCGATTAGGGACGACTTTGAAATTCGGTAGTCCATATCATCCTCAGACAGATGGGCAAACTGAAGTGGTGAACAGATCGTTGGGCAATATGCTTCGAGCTCAAATCAAGACTTTCGGCACTTCGGATTCTCTCCTTCCCAAGATTGAGTTTGAATTTAATTGTTCAATTAACAGATCCACTCAATACTCTCCTTTTCAGATTGTGTATGGTAGGAATCCCAGGAGTCCGATCGAACTAGCACTTCCGGCTGATGGAACTGTGTCTAAGAATGTGGAGGAGCGCATTATGGATTTGCCAGCCGTCCACGCTGTGGTGATGTCCAACTTGGAGCAAAATTATAAATGTTACAAAGAAGAGGTAGACCAGGCTCGACGGGATGTTCAATTCGAGGTGGGAGATCTTGTGTGGGTGACATTGACCAAGGAACAATTTCCGTTGGGTACCTATCACAAACTTAAAGATCGGAAGATCCGCCCCTGTCAAGTTTTGGAGAAACTGGGAACCAACGCTTATCGGCTTGAGCTTTCGGATGGTCTCTGCATTTCTAATGTTTTCAACGTACAACATCTATCCCATTTTCATCAGGACAATTCGAGTTTGAGGACAAACTCTTCTGAAGAGGGGGAGCCTAAAGCAGAGCTGGTCCACGAAGACATTCAGGAGGGCCCACGCAGGTCCAAGAGGCTGCAAGAGAAGTTTCAAGGCAATCGGAGTTGATCGGAAAAGTTTTGGGGTCGAATCGGAAAACCTGAAAAGTTATTGGCGTGTCAGAATAGGCTCAAATTTGACGGGTCGATCCGAGATAGTCCAGTGAGCAAGACTCACCAGTATAGTGTGACCAAGGCCCTTTTTTGGCCATTCGGGGTCATCTTGATGGACTTTTGGGCCTTTTTCCAGTTTTCTATATTTTTTAGAAACTTTTGGGGTCTGTTCGTAATTTTTCCTACTTTCAGTTTAGGGTTTTTTTATTGCCGTTTTTGTTTGATTGTTGGCAGACTTTGATGTTTTTTGAAACTTTTGAGTTCTCATTCAATAAAATTCGAGTATCATAATGTCTTAAGAATATTATCGTTTTATTCTTGAATCGCCCTTTCCTGTAATAAGACTTTCAAGTGAAGTTGATTACAGTTGAGGTTCTAATCTTCCCACCATAGTTTCAGTTTTGTGTCAGTTGTCAACACCCCATTTCATAGAAGCGAGGTAGGAATACCAGAAGAAGGTCACTTCCTCTTTGGAAGTGAACAACACTGATGGGAGAAAGCTTGCAAAATATGCAAAAGATGAAGGCAAGGGCACAAACAGACCTCATCCAAGAATCAATTGGAGGGAGTCTAAAGAGGGTACTGACATTACCTGTTGTTTCGATTCTCAGACAGAAGATGAATGTTGGTATTTCTTGTCTGCAGTCATTAGCAAAAATCTCTGACCTTTATCTCTACTTCATCACACGAACATCTGCTTCCAAAGCACGTCTCACGTACAAAGCAACGGGAATAAACACGATTAAATCTAGATTGAACTGCTAGATTCAATAATGAATATGGTTTTCTGGTTTTGGATTTCTCTGAACTCTCAGTTTTTTCTATGCAGACACTCTAATGGAAAAATTATCAGTTGTTCAAAAAACTAGAATAACTCTTGAAGACTTCATAAAGAAATCTTCAAGATAATTCTATCGTAACTACTGATAGGATTCAAAATCCAAACTCAGCTTGTTAATAGAAATCCTGTAAAAACAAAATTGTCCAAATTCAATGAACCTAGATAATTACAATTTAACACATAATTAACATTTAATTATGTTTTAGATTTATTCCTATTCGTCAATTAGCCTAAACAACTTCAGCTAATTACGTTTAGGTCCCAAACGAGATATTATCCATTAAGCAATGCATTCTGAATGTGTGACCCAATAGGTCCTCGTCAAATTGGCATTTGACATTAACGATATTTAATGTCATGTACAATAAGTGGTGTCTAGCAACATATTATTGCAATTCGATTAACGAGAATGTTGGTGCCAACACAAAACTTTCCGTGATAAAAATAACATGTCTTAATCTCATTGTCTGGGAAATCATAATTGAACACGAGTCATAGAACGTGGCATACGCGTAAAGTTCAATATCTTAATTCTCATCCTCGAGTAGATTACTTAAATCGAATAAGATAAATATCTCATATCTACTTATTTGAGCATGGCCATGCATTTCATAATCTCACTCAACCAAGAACACTAGACATCAGTCTCTTGTTATATAAGAGGGAGAAATAATTTCTTGATCATTCAACATTCGACAGCACAAATTAGGACATACTCAATACTTGTCTTTATTGTCCACTCAGTTAAGAGTAACGTTTGACAATATCAAAGTTTGAAATCTTTCATGCAAGAATCTCTAATGACCTCAAGTCAAAAGGTCAGACATAATTATCACAATGAAATCACTCATGACACTCAAATAACAATCCATGAAGCGATTTCATGGCAGGTCAATCCAGTACACAATACTCTACATGTACCTATGTGATGATTTGATATCTCTGATCCATGACAGCTATCATCAATCAGCACATACTAGTGTCAGCGTGTAATTGATATCCTAATCTCAACAACACTTGACTAGGGACATTTTAAGAATAGAAATAAACTATTCTATGGACGTTACATAATTTATTTAATGAAACGTAGATATAAAAGTAAATTATATAATGATATAAATAGCTTCATGATACAAAGTTATGCCAACTAAGTAAAATCATCATATGTTCTTAGCGCATATCCAACAATCTCCCACTTGCACTAAGATCAATCACTCTTGAATCTGATGCCCATAGATCTAGTGTGACGATCATGTCTCTGCTAAGTCAGAGGTTTCATTAGAGGATCAGCGATATTGTCATCTGTGGTACTTTGCATATCTCTCTCGATAATTTCTCAAATGAGGTGGTATCGCCAAAGTATATGTTTTGATCGTTGGTGAGATCTTGGTTCCTTAGCCTGTGCAATAGCTCTGTTGTTGTCACAATAAAGCTCCACAGGATTACTGATACTAGGAAACACCCCTAGCTCAATGATGAACTTCTTGATCCAAGCTACCTCTTTTGCTACTTCAGAAGCAGCAATATACTCAGCTTCTGTCATAGAATCAGCCATTGTTGCCTGCTTTGAACTTTTCCAGCATACAACCCCACCATTAAGGCAAAACACAAAACCTGATTGCGATCAAAAATCATGTTTATCAGTTTGAAAACTCGCATCAACGTAACCTGTTACAATGAGCTCTTCATCACCTCCAAAGATTAGGAATGTATCCTTAGTGTTTCGTAAATATCTAAGGATATTCTTAACAGCAATCCAATGGCGTTCCCCTGGATCACCTTGGTATCTGCTTTTCATGCTCAAAGCATATGAAACGTTGGGACGTATACATAACATAGCATACATGATAGATCCAATGGCAAATGCATATGGAATCTTACTCATGCGTTGTCTCTCTTCCTCTGTTGTAGGACACTGTTCCTTTGAAAGATTTATGCCATGCGTCATAGGCAAGAATCCTTTACTAGATTCTTACATGTTAAACCTCTTTAGCACCTTGTCCATGTATGTACTCTAACTTAGGCCAATCAACTTTCTGGATCTATCTCTATGGATCCTTATACCTAGTGTATAATTTGCTTAGCCTAAGTCTTTCATGGAAAAACAACTCCCTAGCCAAGTCTTTACAGACTATAAGGTGGGGATGTCATTTCCAATAATAAG
>JAOXNR010052832.1:0-15549 GCA_028571225.1 Parsonsia alboflavescens | reverse complement strand
GATTGGCTGCATGAGCACTGTAACAAGAATTTCGTTACGGTAACGGTTGAAGTGCGCAACGCGCGCAATAACAAAACCGTTTATATATATATATATATATATATATATATATTTATAGCATTGCCAGAACCAAAGAACATTAAAGTGTCAAGTTTGCATAGTGTGTTTGTGAATGGGGATATAGCAAACTTTGATCTTGAAGATCATGAATACTTGGAGGCCATAGTATTTTAATCAGGGTTGAAATTCACTCTAGTGGAAGAGTTACAAGACTTTCTTTTGACAAATCTTCCAGAGCCTTCTTCAACTGTACTTCAATGAGAGTATTCTTGATGGGAGACTTAATTAACTGTTTGTTTCCTCTAGCTTATAATTTTAATTGAGGATATCTAATGTCTTTCTTATTATTCTGAGTATTTGAATCTTAGGCGATAATAATTAAAGGATGATTGATCTTTTGTTAGGAAAAGATATCTTGGTTCACAAAGACACCAAGAAAGAATTCTCACATAGAGAAATATGTTATAAAATAGCAAATTGATAATCTATATATTACAATACTATGAAGCCTTTATATAGGAATAGGCTCTTTAAGAAATAAGAATTAATTTAGACAATGAGTCCACTAAGATAATCTTCCAACACAATCACAACTCAAAATATGATTAGGAATTAACTATATTAGTTTCCTAATATAATTAGGATTCTGACAGAAAAAAAATAATATTCAAAATAAAATAATATTGTAGTTTTCAAAAATATTTGTGATCTATATTCTTAAGCCCATGATCTTTCTTAGATTCTCTAATTCTTCACTTAGGTTTCTGAAATTGATCATTGATCCTTGACCCAGTTGGGAATTCATCAAGTCCATAGTGTTAGCGCACGTGCAATTCATTATACTCTTGGCAATGTGCAATCAATATGAGTTGAGTGCTTGGGAGAAGTTAGACTTTGCTATGAGTTGTAACTCTTTTCACTTTGTAACTTTGCTTAAAATTATAACTTGTTAGTTAAAAAAAAAAAAATTACGGAAATAGAAAAGAGTACTAAATATTCAACGTTTGTTAACCCAGTTCTGCTATTCTTACTCTAGTGGCCCTCACCTAGCTTAATCTTCACCTTAAATCCAATACAAGTTTGCAATTAAGTTTTACAAATCTTGATTAAATTATTGTGAATTCAATCAACAACTTCTAATTTCAAGTCCCAATGTAATCCTTCAAGCTTGGAATCCCTCCAATGTAGATCCTCCGAATCTGGACAAAATTCTTTCTCCCAACAAACTAGCTACTGACTTGATTAAGATCTTCTTCTTCAGATGGATATGTTGATGAACGATGGTATGTTTGTCATATGTGTCTTTCACGAACTTGATCTACAATAAATATAATGACAGTCAATAAAATGAGATCTGTTCTCACTATTGTAGTACATGTAAGATCTTTCGTTGTTCTTTGAATATATTCACCTTGCTGCTTGATGTCGCATTAAGAGCCTTCAAAATTCCTTGATGTTCGACATCCTATTCTAAAATTTAAATTCAATCTCTAAACATGAATTAGATAAAATTTAAATAGTCTATAAAGTGGCAAACATCGAGACAACCTATCTAGATAATTATCTAAGCATTTACAAAAGTTTTAATGCAAATAAAATACTATTTGGATAATCCATGCTGACAAAATTTCATTGAGTCTAAAACTGTATCGTTTTCATCAGTTGTAACTCCGATCTCAATCGCAACTTCAATTGCAACATAGAATAGTCAGGTCTATAAGTTTTTGACCAATCTCCCTTTTTGGGGATGTTTGACACATAAAACCTTTGTAGCAAATTGGATAAAGGTTATCCAATCTTCAGGATGAGTTCCACAAAGAATATATATTCATTTAAAAGAAATAATTATTAATAAAAGAAGTATTAGTAATACAGTCATCCAAGTATCAAATATTAGTAATACAGTCATCCAATAATATATATCCATGCAGAAGAAATAATTACAAATAAAATAAGTATTAATAATACGAAGATGGGGTTTCACGTGGTAAACTCTCTAGCTGTAATCTCCAATGGCCACCGCAACCGCTTTTCTTGCTCTATCAAAACTCATTTCTTGCACTCCTAAACCTATCTTCTCTCCTCCTTTTTTGGTGCAAGAACCATTTCCTCCTAATCCTCATCTTCCATTTCCTACTTTCCCCTCAAGTCCACCATGCCCACCGTTGTCAATTCCCTGATTCACTAAAGTTCTACAATGCCTCGAAAATCTTTGCCACCCTCTTCGTCGGCGATAAACTCCTTGACACTATGCTTCCAATGAGCTGCTAACTGTTTCCATTTCCGACCTCGCCACTAATAAGAAGGCCATCCACTTCGCCATTCCAGGTGCATACACTCCTACATGTTCACAAAAACACCTTCCTAGTTGTTGAGAAGGCCTTGGAGTTTAAGTCCGAAGGGGCGGATACTATTGCTTGTATTTCTATAAATGATGTCTTTTTATGAAGACTTGGAAGGAGGATTTGAATATAAGATGAGGTTTTATTCTGGAGTGATGGTAATGGAGAATTTACTAAAGCTATTGGGTGTGAGCTTTACTTGAGCGCATGTGGGTCTTGGTATGACGTTTGGCAGGTATGCAATATTTGTGGAGGATGGAGTTGTGAAGATCTTGAATTTGGAAGATGGTGGAGCTAGCTTTCGATGATAGCAACGCTGAAGATATGCTCAAGGTTCTTTGAGTTTTTTCTTTGATTTTATTTTTATCTCCCTTACTTTTCCAAAGGAAGGGAAGCTTTTGAGAGAAATAAATAAAGGTCGTGGATGATGTTTGAGGACTTTGAGTTCACAATTTTGTTTAGGAATGGATGCAGGTTTTGATCCAACTGACGCTATGATAAAAAATGTGAACTTGCCAAAATACCCTTTCCATTCTTGACAAAAAAAAGGGTCTAAAAAACATGTCTCCCAATGAAAATGCCCAAATATGTAAAAAAACTGAAATAAAATAATATGGACAAAAGTCACCAAATTGATATTGGTGGATGAAGAAAAAGTTAAAATAAAATATTATGAACCAACCATAGAAAACCAAAAAAGGTTATGTACAAAAGTACCAATTAGTCAATTTATTATCTTTGAAAGCAAAACAAGTAATTATTGTAATGTTTTTATTCGTGAAGATTTTTATATCACTATGTCCACAAATATTGGTCCACCTTATGGTCTAGTATAATCTTGATCCACAATAAAATTTTTCAATATTAAATAATTTGTCAAAAACTAAAAAAGAGTAGGTATCAAAAGTACTAATTAGTCAATTTATTATATTTGAAAGCAAAATGAGTAATTATTGTAATGATTTTATTTACATAAGATTTTTATATGACCAGGTCCAGAAATATTGGTCCACCTCGTGCTCTAGGCTTCTGGGATGATCTTGATCCACAATAAAATTTTCATGTATTAAATAATTTATCATTTCTAGCATACAAACTTTCGTAGTTCTGAAAAAAAGAAAAAAAAAAATTTATGCACATCTTCAAACCAACATCCAAGTCCCCTACTCTTTTCCCCTATAAATACATAGATATGAAACTCAAAGAACACACGAGTCTCTCCTCTTTGTAGCGTTCCTATGCTTGTGTGCAATTCTCTATACTTGTACGATTTTTCATTAGCATCTTCTTCTTCTTCTTACTGTGTTGTTCACGTAATATATTTTTTTTGGTCCAATTTCTCTTTAATTTTCTTTTGTTTGATACTTCTATTTTTAAAATATTCTTCTACATACTTTCTATGACAATGACTTCGAATTCAGCTATCTCCGTTGGATCAAGCTTGGAGATCCCCTCAAGAATCATAAATTTTCATCTGCTTTTGCAAATAAAAAACTAGAAGACTGCAACATCCCTAGCCAATACTTTTGGCCAGGGAATGACCTCGTGCCTACCAAAGAGAACTTGAGGAATTCATGGTTGATCTTGAAGGGTTCTTCAAAGGTGACAAAGAGGCAACTTTGCATGGTGCAAACTTGATTAGAGAGTCTTGTTTGCAACACAGATTCTTTCAAGTGATCAATCACAGATTGGATCTTGAACTCATGAAAGTGGCTCATCATCATGCAAAGGCTTTATTTCTATTTCCCGTTGTTGAAAAGCTTAAAGGTCAACATTGATGCAATAAACAGGTATGAATAAATGGTTCAACAGAAAGAAAGAATGGGATATTGTGAAAGCATACAAGTTTTTAGTTTAACGACAAAAGTCGGCAACAAAAAGTCTGGAAAATCACATTGTAAAAGCTTATTTGTCTTTGACGACAAACACGAAATATATAACTTAAAACCCAACCTAATCCTAATCGGAATTAATTAAAAGAATCCCACTCAAAATTAATAAAAAGAATCCTAATCGAAATTAATAAAAAGAATCCTAATCAGAATTAATAAAAAGAAACCTAATAAGATTCGGAAATAACAAACAACAAAATTATGAAAATACCCCTAAAACATAAAAAAGCCTAAAATTCCATCAAAATGATCCCGGATGGCCCAAAACAGTCTTAGGCCATAGCATAGCTATGAGTTTTGTCCATTGGGCCATTGCCAGTCACTCAACCAAATTTGAGCCCTTTTCGAGCACGAACCAGTGTGCATCATTCTCCCCGACTAGGAAAAGATTCGCCCTGGAATCTGATTCGTCTCCAACTTGACAAGGCGCTGTGATTGCCTGCTTTCCGTGGCCTGGCCAACATCGGTCCAGCCTTGGCATTCTCCGGCGAATTGTTTGTCCTTCCGGTGACTGTTCTAGAATCATTTCGGCGACTTCTCTGGTCTTTCGGTTAACTATTACCTCAGAAACGGAAATCTCAATTTTCATGCCGAGATTCTGGAAAGAGGATGGTTGTTGGGTCTGTTGTCCCGGTCGGTTACGCCGCCTCCAGTTCAATGCCACAAACGGATTGACGTCTTCCTCCTCATCTTCGAATTTAATCTCTGATTCCGCTTCCTCCTTAGTCTGAACATCCAACCTAGCCTGCGCCAGTTGCCGCTCCAAGTCTTGGATCCGCCTTCTCTGTTCTTCGTTTTCGTTTCCTCGAAGGTCTCATTGACAAGGTTGTTCATCTTCCATAGGAACACTCCACGTCCCCTTCCAGAACGACGTCGTCCACGACCAACATGATTCTGTTCAGCCATTGGTGAAGGCAACCTATCTTTGATACCAACTGATGCAATAAATAGGGACAAATAAATGGCTAAACTGAAAGAAAGAACGGGATATTGTGAAAACATACAAGTTTTTAGTTTTACATCAAAAGTTGATGATAAAAAGTCAGAAAAATCACATTGTAAAAGCCTGTTTGTATCTGAAGACAAACGCGAAATATATAATCTAAAACCCAACTTTATCCTAATCGGAATTAATTAAAATAATCCTACTCAAAATTAATTAAAAGAATCCTAATCGAAATTAATAAAAAGAAACCTAATCCGATTCAGAAATAACAAACAACAAAATTACGAAAATATCCCTAAAACATAAAAAAGCCCAAAAGTCCATCAAAATGATCTCGGAATAAAAAGAAACCTAATCTGATTCAGAAATAACGAACAACAAAATTATGAAAATATCCCTAAAACATAAAAAAGCCCAAAAGTCCATCAAAATGATCTCGGATGGCCCAAAACAGTCTTAGGCCATAGCATAGCTATGTGTTTTGTCCATTAGGTTGTTTCCAGTCAGTTAGCCAAATTTGAGCCCTTCATGAGCTCGGACTAGCATGCATCAAACAGTAGATTGATTCTTTCTTGGGCTATTCCCTTTCATATAATCAGTACTATTAATCAAAATTGCCATGGAAGGAAATTGTTATGTTTTATTTCCACTTTGTTAGCTTTGCGGATGTCATGGTTGATTTTTTTCAAACTAAATTTCGCTCGAAATTTGAAGAGATAGGATAATTAATCAAATTTATTACTAGAAATAAATTCAATTGTTAATCCTTATTCAATTATTCATGAATTACTTTGTTTTATTTTCAAGAGGGTATTTCAAAAATGTTGTGAGGCTATGAAGAAATTATCTCTTTCTCTAGTGGAGATTATAGGAATCAGTTTGGGGCTGGATGATCACAACTACTTGAAAGAGCTCTACCATGATGGGAAGGCTACCGTGAGAGCAAATTGCTACCTGCTTTGCCTAGAAACAAGTTTGACTCTAGGTGTTGGTCCACACAATGACCTGGCATCTTTAGCTCTGATGCATCAAGATTAGATTGGAGGTTTGGAAGTGTTCGTGGACAACGAAGGGAAATCTGTTTGACCCGGAGATGGTTCTTTTGTCATCAACATTGGTAACACTTTCTCTATATGGTTTATTAGTTATTATAAATATTTAATTATATGTCCTAAATTAACACACGATATTTTAGGTTTATAATGATTCAATTAGTTTTTCTTTTTTAGGTTCATTTTGTTGAGTATATAATCTCTATATCTGTTTAAGTTTTTTAGAAGAGGTGCAAAGATGTTGTGTTCGTATCCCACTCCCGCATATTATTATGTTATTATACCTTCACATGTTGTGTTTGTTATTCAAAATTTTATGTATATATTATGTGCAAGCATTGATAAATGGAATATACAAGAGTTATCTACATAGGGTGTCGATCAATAAGATTCAAGAGAGGATATCTTTAACTTTTTTGCTAAACTCTAAAAATGACAAAGTGGTGAAAAATATAAGTCCCAATAAATGACAGAAACTAGAAAACAACATAATAGAAGAGAAAATAGAGAACATAAACAGAAGAACCTCTTTGTAGAAAAATAATCCGAGCCCACAAAATTCACAGACTGTCCTTAAGACAAAATTGTTCCCCTACACAGTACCGGATTACAGAAACAAGAGTCTCCCAGGGTAGGCTGGGTCTGCCTCTCTAAGTTGGTATAAAACTTTGAATGGAGAACACAGTTCTGGAAAATTGCACAAATTCAGAAGAAGAAGATGCAGAGAGTTTTTTTTTAATATTTTTTTATGTATATCTTTCATAAAGATGCAAAGAGTTTTAATAGAAAATTTTCGTGAATTGAAAAAATGTAACTCTTGAAAAACTACTGTAGCTTTTGAGTTTGAAATGAAAAAGACATAACTCCTGAAACCTAACTCTTGCCTGAACAGTTTTCATTCATTGCTAAAGTAGGTTCCAACAATCCCCCACCTGAATGAGAACATCAGACGTCTCCATAGGTTCGTGTATGTATGCATGAAAATACATTGTGCAATTATTTTACGAGATTTAATTGTATCAGGTTAGGTAGTCGAAACTTTGAACCTGCCCTAGTGAGACTTATCAGACTTACAGCTAATCGGTAGAACAATGTCTTTGAACTGTCAACTTTAATGTAAGTCTAGACAATAAGAAACATACAATTTATTCTTTCCAGAATTGGTTCTCACTGTTGTGCTCTTTCCGGCCATGAACATAGCCTGGTTCCACGAGTGCTTTAGAGAACCGACCTTGTCAATTCTCATAGAATCGGCCACACTTCCGCTCGCGTAGATGCTTTCTGAATTTACTTTAACCAATTCAGAATCATTAAATGTCTTAGCTTAGCTTGCCAATTTTGTACTGTTATGACAGGAATATGTAAGAGTTTAACAGTACTTCTAAGGGTCAAGCATAACTGCGTTTTCCCTTTGAATCTAGATCTTGGGATCTTTAGTCAATTAGGTAGGGTTCTACTACAGTGACTCATAAAGGCCTTAGCCCCATTCCTCTTGAAGTTTTTTCAATTGCCTCTCTAATTAAATCTTTAGTTAACGGATCCGCAATGTTTTTTTTTTGATTTCACAAAGTCTATTGTGATAATCCCACTAGAAAGTGGTTGTCTAATAGTATCGTGTCTTCGGCGTATATGTCAAGACTTACTGTTATACATGGCATTCCTTGCTATGCCTATAGCTGCTAAATTGTCACAGTGTATATGAACACCTGGTATTGGCTTAGGGAACTAGGAATATCTGCCAAAAAATTCTGAAGCCATTCTACTTCTTCACCAGCTTTGTCTAAAGCAATAAATTCTACTTCAATGGTGGAATGTGCGATACACGTTTGTTTTGATGAGTTCCAAGACACTGGTCCACCACCAAGTGTAAACACTGGATTTTCTTTGGATTTTAACTCCTAAGACCACATAAGCGACTCCTATATCTTTAATCTCAAATTTACTTGCGAGCATTTGTTGAGTAGTCTTGACAATTTCACTACTGCTACCCACAGTAAGCATACAATCTACATACAAACACAAAATAACAAAACTATCACGAATGTGCTTAACATAGAAACATTTATCACATTCATTATATTTAAAACCATTCGATAGCATAGCTTGATCGAATTTTACATGCCATTGTTTTGGTGCTTGTTTTAGGCCATATAATGACTTAACTAGCGACATACTTTCTTTTCTTGTCCAGGATCTATAAACCATTCAGGTTGTTTCAAATAAATTTCTTCTTCCAAGTCTCCATTTGAAAAAGGTAGTTTTAACATCCATTTGATGTATTTCTAACCCATACAAAGCCACTATCGAGATTAACATCCTTATAGAAGTAATTCTAGTAACAAGCGAATAGGTGTTAAAGTAATCTAGACCTTCACGTTACCTATAGCCTTTTACTGCAAGCCTTGCTTTATATTTATCAATAGTACCGTCTGCCTTCATTTTCTTTTTGAAAATCCACTAACATGGTAATGGTTTACTACCCGGAGGAAAATCCACTAACATTATAATGGTTTACTACCTGGAGGAAAATCAACCAATTCCCAAATATGACTAGACAGAGTGGAATCAGCTTCGCTATTGATAGCTTCCTTCCAAAATGGAGCTTCTGGAGAACTCACGGCCTCGTTGTAAGTTCGAGGTTCATTTTCTAACAAATAAGTAAGAAAATCAGGCCCCAAAAAAGTAGACGTCCTTTGCCTTTTGCTACACCTAGGTTCATCTTCTATAGGATTACTTCTTGGTGTAGTTTCCTGAGCTCTCTTATCCACTATTCATATACTTTGTTATATGGAAAAATATCCTCAAAGAATATAGCATCCCTTATTCTATAACCATATTAACATGTATATCAGAAATCTCTGATTTATGTACTAGAAACCGATATGCATTACTATTAGACGCATATCCAATAAAAACACAATCCATGGTTTTCGGTCCAACTTCTATCTTTTCGGTACAAATTAGGCTTTCGACCTTTCTATTTTTCTTAGGGAATTGGCTATGTCTTTTTGTGAGGTACTCAATTTAAAATAAAATTAGCTGATAAAATAGCTTCCCCCACAAACTCCAAGGTAAACCGGAACTATTTAACAAAGCATTCATTGTATCCTTTAGAGACCAGTTTTTTCTCTCGACTACACCATTTGATTGTAGTGTATAATTAGGAGTAACTTGGTTTATTATACCAAACTTGGAACAAATTTCCTCAAAGGAAACTCATACTCTCCTCCTCTATCACTTCGTATTATTTTGATCTTTTTATTTAATTGAATCTCAACTTCAGATTTATAATTCTTGAATGCATTACTTTTTTCATCTTTACTACTAAGTAAATAAAGATAACAATATCTCGTGCAATCATCAATAAAAGTGATATAATAAAGTTTTCCTCCTCTTGACAGAGTACTTTTCATATCACCAATATCAGTATGGATTAAATCCAAAGGTTCAGTAATCTTTTTCTCGATTGAATTAAAAGGAAGTTTGGCATACTTAGACTCAATGCATACTTGACATTTTTCTTTAGGACAATCAAATTTAGGTACCAAATCCATATTCATAAGTTTCTTTATGGATTTATAATTAACAAGTCCTAATCTAGCATCCCATAAATAAGATGACCCAATCAAATAAGTAGAAGTAAGTGCATTTTCTTTAATGCATTCTTGATAACAATAGTCATCATGTTCATCTTGAAAAGCCCATCACTAAGATAACCCTTTCCTATGAACATCTCGTTCTTAGATAGAATAAAATTATCAGAAACAAAGACTAGTTTCAAGCCATTCCTGCTAAGGAGTGAAACGGACACCAAGTTCTTCCGGATGTCGGGCACATGAAGCACATTAGTTAGGTTCACCAACTTTCTTGAGGTCATCTTTAGAACAACTTTGCCAACTCTTGCCACCTTTGAAGTAGAGGAGTTTCCCATGTACAGCTTTTGTTCATTCCCCACAAGCGAGTAAGATGAGAACATCAACCGATTGGCACACACATGGCGTGTTGCTCCGGTATCGACCCACCATTCCTTGGAATTCCCAACCAGATTACACTCGGAAATCATAGCAACCAAGGTCATCAACTCCACTTGCAATTTCTACCACTACATTTGCTTGTGTCTTCTTCTGTTTCTTAGCCCTGCAGCCTTTTGCACTTTGTCTGGGCTTGCCATAGTTGTAACACTTTCCCTAGTACTTTTTCTGGCCTTGGGTGGAACTTTCTCCCTTTTTCTTGCGCTTCTTATTAGTCCTCTTGAAGCCTTCATCCATAACATTCACCTTAGAAGCTTCAAAGTTGCCTTTACTGTCAACTTTCTTATCATTTTTACGGTTATCTTCCTCAATCCTCAGCCTAGTGATCAAGTCCTCAAGATTACTCCTTGCGTTTGTGCTTAAGATAGCTCTTGAACCCTTTCCTAGAAGGTGGTAACTTCTTAATGAAAGCAGCAACTTAAAAGGACTCGCTTACTGACATCCCTTTAGAATTAATGTTATGAGTAATCACTTGTTGAAGTTCGTGAACTTGACTAATAACTGTCTTAGATTCCACCATCTTCAAATCAAGAAATCTACCGACTATGAATTTCTTGCTGCTACCATCCACGGTCTTGTACTTCTTGTCCATACTTTTCCACACTTCCTTGGCAGTGAACTTGGAACTGTACACATTATACAGGGTATTGTCAAGACCATTGAGGATGTAGTTGTGTGCGAGAAAATCTGAATGCTTCCAAGCATCCATAACAGCAACATTTTCTTTGTCTAACTCTCCAAGTTCTAAAACTAGACACGATTCCTTCAGAAACCCTTGCCAAATCCAGTGTCACAAGAGAAAACAGCATCTGATTTTGCCATCCCTTAAAATTAGCCCCAATGAATTTTTTTGGCTTTTCTCCTTGCCTTAGTACAGTACCGACCGAAGTCATAGATGTAGAAATCATTTTTTCTGCTTCTTTGAACTGGCCGCTGGCATGACCACAATAGTGTTTCTGGCCATTAAGTTCTTCAATGAGTATTGCTCCCCAAAACTCATCACTTGCATCCGTCTGTAAGATCCTATGACCTGTGGAAGGAATATGAAGTGGGAGAGGTTTCTGAAACATTCTTTTTAGGGTTTGGACAGCTAAGGTTTGTTCATGACTCCAAGGAAGTGGATTCTTTTTCAGTAGTTCGGATAATTGGCTGGTGTATTTAGTGGAGTCTAGAAGGAAGGATTTGATGTAGTTGATGATGCCAAGGAATTGGTCGATTTCTTTTTTGGACAGGTTTTCATCAGGAAAGGAAGGAAGTGTTTCGACTAGATGAGGACTTGGCTGTATTTTTCCATCGGCTATCTTCATGCCTAGACACTCGACTTAACTAAGACCTATGGAACTTTTATTTTTCAGATAACATGATACCCCGAGTTTTGACAATGTTAAAGAACTGCTCTAACAATGAGAAATGGGCTCCATCGTCTTTAGAAAAGAGAAGGATAACATCAATGTAGATCAAAGAATTATGAAGGATAGGCTGGAAAATCTTTGTCATGGCCTTTCGAAAGATTGAAGGAGCAACTTTTAGACCAAATGGCATGACCTTCCATTGATATTGGGCATTAGGAATGCAAAAGGCAGTTTTATAAAATTCATCAGGTGCTATTCCCAATTGCCAAAAACCAACTTTCAAATCAAATTTTGAAAATACTTTTGCTCCTGATAAATGAGTAAAAAGAACTTTTAAAAACTGGTTTAGAGGTTTGTCATCCATTACTTTTGCTCTTGATAAATTTTGAATCTTTGGGAACGAGAACTTATCATTTTTTAAAAACTGGTTTAGAGGTTTGTCGTCCATTACTAACCTCTTCTTACCTCGAAATCTGCTCATTTCGTTTACTCACATAAAATGCCTAACAAGCCCAACTAGAGTCAGTTGGCTCGATCAGTCCATGTTGTAACAATTGCGAACATTCTTCTTGGACGAGCATGAGGTCATCCGGAGTCATTCCCAGATGTGTTGCTTTGGTAGGATTAATATCCTCATTAAGCTTGAAAGGAAGCTTAAG
Organism: Parsonsia alboflavescens; assembly: GCA_028571225.1. Classification (NCBI taxonomy): domain Eukaryota; kingdom Viridiplantae; phylum Streptophyta; class Magnoliopsida; order Gentianales; family Apocynaceae; genus Parsonsia; species Parsonsia alboflavescens. The sequence continues at coordinate 3,215 of JAOXNR010052832.1, read as the reverse complement.
AAAGAATTCATCGTTTTTCCAATACAGCTTCTTGTGCCTAAAATTTGCATGAGAGTCTGCACAAAAATCTTTTAACATGTTAGCTATAGGCTTAAATTTAACAATCGTTTCACAAATAAAGAACATATTAGTAATAGGAGTAAAAGGTTGAAACTAATGTCTATATCGGATTCCTTGAGGGAGAACCCTCAGTCTTTCAGCTTTGGCATATGTGTCCCATCCGATAAGGACATCCTTACCATGATGTCTATTTCCAAAAACCTTTAGCCAGATTATACAATCTGGAAAGAAGTTAATTCCCACGGGGTGCTTGGGAATGAGACTGGCTTCAAAGACTTCTCCGTTTGCTGCTTGGAACTGAGCGTCTTTGTTGGTCCAGTATTTTGCTGGTAGAATATCTGGATTAATCATCGTCTTCATGCCTCCCATATCTAAGAAACCAATGGCTTTGACCGGTTGAGCATACTTAGATGTTAACAAGGAAACCTGCACATGAGGAGGATGTATATTAGTAATATTAGCAATATCTGGAGTATCTCTTACGGTAAAAATATCAATATATTTAAGACAAAAAACAGAACTACGTAAATTCTTACAAATATATAATAAACTAGCCTAAACAAAAATATAGATATATTTAAGACAATAATCAAAATACTAAAATAAGTTCCTAAAAGATAAAAAATGATAGTATTCTAAACAATAAATAGTGTAAATATTAATAAACAAATAAGGTCTTATTATTTTGTTAAAGTAATCAAGATATAATATTATAACAGAATATTATAATTTCGAAAATATGATATTGACTGAACAGATTATAGAAACAAGAGCCTCCTAGAATAGAATGGGTCTGTCTCTCTAAGTTGGTACAAAACTTTGAACGGAGACATTTGAACATAGTTATGGAAAATTACACAAATTTAAAAGAAAAAGATGCAGAGAGTTTTTTTTTTTTTTTATGTACATCTTTCATAAAGATGCAGAGAATTTTTATAGAAAATTTTCGTGGAATGAAAAAACATAACTCTCGAAAAACTGTTGCAGCTTTTGAGTTTGAAATGAAAAAACATAACTCTTGAAACGTAACTCTTACCTGAACAGTTCTCATTCATCACTAAAGTAGTTCCAACAATACCTCCTAAAGATCTAATTAATAGGAAAGGACCAAGAAAGTATCCGGACTTCACATGGTCTGATTTGCAAAATTATGTCTTCAAGCAGCACAGGGGAGATGGTGACATGTTGGAGACCTTCGAAGATTGGATGATATCTTTGAAGCAATCATCATCATCTGAGTTTGCAACTTAAAGTGCTTGGTTTTGTGGCTTTTAAGGTTCTTTTCAAAAGGTCTCGACTTGTTTCTGACAAGCACACCGCTGGGGGAATATTCTGAAACATTAATGTGGAATATTTTTTTATATTATATTATATTATATATATATATATTTATAAATATATATATAAAAATATATATATATACGGTTTTGCTAGGGTGCGCTCCGGAGCACGTCTTAATGCACGCTCCAACCCTTACCGCAATGGAATTTTTGCTCCGCTTGGTTGGCTGCATGAGCACTGTAGCAAAAATTCCGTTACGGTAATGATTGGAGCGCGCCTTAGCAAAACCGTATAAATATATATATATATATATTGAAAGTTAATGAAGGGGCTTATATGTTATGCTATTAGAATCTTGTGCACGTATTTGTTGTTTTATTGCCTTTTAAAACATTGTTTGAGCTCTACTAATAATAATAATAATAATAATTGCACCTAAAATATTCCAAAGGAACTTGAATAAAATTTGAAATGGAACCATTTGAGATTCAATAAAGATCTTTACTTATCATTACCAGCTCAACTCAACAAGAATATATTATTATAATTTTAGATTTTGTTTTCATATATTAGCATTGATGGGGTCGAAAATAGACTCTGGGTCACCCTACAAATCCTGATGGCACTCCGTGGTCAGCAGCCTGAGAAAATGAGAAAAATGGTCATAGGAGGGGGTCTGTCGCCCGGGGAAGAGCTCTGATGCCTAAGTTAGTGTTCTGAGGGAAGATAGTTGAGGGTAAAGACCATTCTCTGAAAATTGTTTAGAGCCTCTTAGTCCTCTCCCTAGACCAATTGTGTGTTTCGATTAAGTAGTAAAGAAAGAAAGTCTATTACCTCCTAGATTGCCGCCTGCATTATGTAACTGTTGGCAATTAGGATAATTATGAGATTTCGTTGAATCCCACCCATTGCTCCTATGATCCTGGATTTTCCCTGGGACAAGAGATCTTGCCATTCACGTCTTTGCTTGAGAGCCACGAGCTTGCTAACCCACCTTCTTCGCTTTCCCCCCGTGGATGTTGAGTATCTCGAACATCTCTTCTGGTGAGGTCGTGTCGATTAGTCCTTGGCTCGTGGGAAGTGATTAGGAGTGACGCAATGTTGGTCGTGGCATGGAAGATTTATGAGACGAGTTGGGAGTTACTAGGTTGTAGGTCGAGCTCTGGCTGTACCTCTCTTGAGCTTGTTCAGGAGGTTTGTAACCTCTAGGTCGATGACCTGCAGGTCGGTGGTAGTGGGTCACTGCCCACCTTTCCTCGTTGACTCGGTGAGTCTGGCTTTCTGGTATTGAAGGCATGGGGCCTTTGGCAAATTTGGGGTTGACCTTCGTCTGGGTCCCTCCCGTCCTTGTTGACTTGTCCGGGTTGTACCTATTTTACCTTTCATTACCTCCTTTTAGGCCAGTGAGCTCAGAGGTCATTGGTGCTTAAATTGCCATCTTCAAGAGGTAGCCGTTAGTGGGACTGTCAATTCCTTGTAAAGACTAGCTCTGGGGGAACCTTTCCGTTCGCATCTCTGGTCGAGAGCTGCAAGCTGGCTAATTATATTTCTGCTTCAAGCAGAGTTGCGCAGAATTCGTCTCGACATGGAAGGTATATGAGCAAGGTAGGGCCTCACATTGTTATAGGTCGTGGTCTGGTAAGCCCTTTGTTGTGCTGATCTGGAAGTCGATGACCTCTAGGTCTTTGACCTGGGAGGTTGGTGGTAGGAGGTCCCTGCCCACTCGTACCTCGGGACTCACCAATTTGACTTTTAGGTATTAAAGATTGCCATCTTGAGGTCTGGGGCCTGGCCTTCTGATGTGATTTTCTTGTAAGTTGAAAGGATTAATTTTCACACTAACAATCAAACCAAATCAGTATAAAATAAAGGAC